>VYZS01071825.1:3855-20796 GCA_013400695.1 Neodrepanis coruscans | reverse complement strand
ACAGAACAAAAAAAAAAAAAAAAAAAAAAAAAAGCTAGAATGAATTTTTTCTTTTGGCAAAAGTGAGTGTAGATCCTGACAGCACTATACCCTCAGAGGTAAAGTTTTAAAATGTTAGCAGATTATTAGCAGTATTAAAAATGTGTAGAATGTTGAATTAATGAAGTGCTGCCCTCCCAACCACTTGAAGAGAGGCTCTGAACCACCTGCCACTTCTCACCTACAGCCATAGAATTCCATGGTCCAGACAACACCTGAGGAGGTGCATCCTGCCTGCCAAGGTTATGAGTTTGTCCCACCTGCAGGAGAATTTCAGAGCAGGTGCTCAAAGACACCTTTGAAGTTCAAAGCTCCACGGAGAGTTAAAAGACATTTTATAAACGAACTACCTTTGGGTCCCAGGAGATCTGAACCTGCTTCTGCAGCTTTCTCTGAAGGTAAAATGTAGCCTGAGACTCACAGGAAATATACTTTACCCAGCCTGCTGGAGACTGAACTTCTGAAGCACTGCTACAGCTTTTGTTCTAATGACTTTGTGTGTTTGCCCTTGAAGAACAACAACAGCTTTGTGGCTGAGGAGAAGAGGAAAAATGTTCTCTGGAGATGCTCTTTCTTGAGGTTACTTTGAGAGAGCCTGGAGTCTGCTCCCACTAAAATCAGCAGCAAAGTTATCACTGGCATCAGTGGGAACAAGACTACGTGCAGCAGTTTTACATTGAGGCTGGATTAGGGATCCTTTTGTTCTGGTCTCTGGTTTGCATGTCTTGTTTACACAAGGCAGTTAATGCCAATAAAAGGACTAACCACTATTAACAAACAGCTGTAACAGATAACTCAGGAAGTATGGGGTGGATTGTGTTACAGCAGAGAAGGGGATATTTGTAGCTCCATGTTATGTTAGGATACTGTTTTCCCATAAAGGGAGCAAATTCCCCAGCAGTTAAATAGGAAGCAGGGATCTCATTTTTTTGGACTGAATCACTCCTTCTGCCCCCACCCCAAAGGACCCTCCCTCTGGGAACAAAGCAGCCTTAAGATACTCATCTCCTACCACAGATACCTGGATGGTAAATAATGTACCAACCACTCTCAGTTTTTGTTCAGTCTCATGGAGGGAAAACTTCTACGACTGGCACTTTAGCATCCACCCATTCCCTGCAACTCTCTTGCCCCACATGCTTCACTCTTGCTATTTTTCCTGGGCACATCCTGGATTTCTCTCTGGGTTCTTTCTCCAGGTCCCAGGCTCTTCACTGAGCCATACAAAATTTCAGCTGTTCACTCTCTCTCTCTCTTGGCTGCACCCTCGACTGCTCCCTTCTCCCTCAATCCATTCTCAACCTCAGCCTTTCCCTTCCATCTTCCAGTGTCTTTATTCACCCAAATTTACCTTCTTCCTGCTCCACACCCTCTTTCCACTGTTTCCTGGCTTCCCCTTTGTTTTCATCACTTTGGTTTGCATTCTTAGTACCCTGTCCTTCCTCCCTCTCGGGGTTAAACCCAGTATACCTCATATCCCCTTTTGCCATAACTTTTTAGCTTACCCACACTAATATCCTGATCTGGTATCCAACAGGTCCCCCCAGAGCCATCTCCAGGCATGTCCAACATCAGGTTGGGCAAAGCATCCCCACGAAGGCCTGAAATCTCCAAGCAGGAAACCCAAGGTGATGCCATATAAACTAAGTTCTCTCCAAAAGTCTGGTACCTCAGGGTCTGGGCTCACTATCCAGGGAAAATCTACCACCAAGAAGGTCAGGTTGATCTGGTTTGCTCCTATAAAGGCTTGTCACTCAAACCTGGAGTACAGGGAATCCCTATCCCCAGGGAATCACACTCTAGCTTTGCAATCAACCCACGACAAGGGTAGTTCTGCAGGTTTTTTTGCAGTGTCTGCCTGGTGCCAGTAGGGTCACCTCAATTTGCACTGTTATTTGTGATCAATGAAGTTTTAAGATCAGGCCAGTTCTTTCATTCCTAATCCTCATTAGAGCAAGCTGGCAATATTGTACTTCCATGGCATTCTTCCATTTCTCCCTGTGCCACCCTCTGACTCCTATCCCAGCTGTCACCACATCCTAATTCATGCTCAAGCCCTAACAATTGTCACTCCCTCCACTCTCCTGGCCCTACACACCAGAACAGCTGCTGCTGCCACCCTCTTCCTCATCCATTCCTCCCCCAGTTTTCCTATTCCCTGAAGCAGTGCCAGTGCTGAGGCTGAGCAAACCCATTGAGAGCCACATTGCTGCTTGCTCCTCTATGCTGCCTGTTGGATTTGGGGTCCTGTTTTGTGCTCCTGCCTCCCCTCCCAGGCTCCCTGTATGGAAGAGTGGTGTGTTCCAGGCTGCAGAGGGAGAAGGGGAACTCAAACACAGCTACCTGTGCTGTGGGATCTCTGGGCACTCTGGTGAGTGCTAAATCTCAGATGTAGATCCCTCTGAGGCATGGCCAAAAAAATGGATTGCAATGTGCACTATGCCACTGTATAACATGTGGGTTTCATGTCCAGTGTCCTCGTCCCTTCCAACTCAAACCCTTCACTGATTCCGTGAAGGGGTCAGGGAGGCAGCATCCTGCTTGATAAATGAGGTCATTACAGGCAAAGCTGGAAATCAAACCCAGTCACTGATAGGACTGGGCTGACTCTCAACTGTTTTGTTTCTCAGGATACACCCAGTCTGTGTTTAGTTCTTCTGTCTGCAACCACAGCTCTAACTCTTAAGCTCTGCTCTCCTTCCAGGCACAAATATGAAATCTGGGAGATAAAAACAAGGATCCCCCAGGGCCCTGTGCCTTCCCCAGTAAAGGATGAACTTCTGTTCCCTGCAGAAGGCTGGTCAGTCTGTGAGTGCTGCTTGCTGTTCATTTACCTGGAGTGCCAGGCTGCAACAAGCCCAATTTTGTGTTGTTCGTTATAGAGTTTTCAGCAAGGAACTTGCTGCTAGAAAATATGGCCATGACAAAAAAACACCTGTCATAGCAATGTTTTCATCCAATGAAAACTCTGGGGAGACAGAGCTCTTGGATCCAGGAGGAAAACCCTGATAAAAAAAGAGGTGTAAAAAAGTCTATTTTCCTTGACAAATGAATACATAACAATGGGCTCATTTCTCAACCCCTGGGTTAAGCAGAGAACTTCAGCCTGGGTTTTATGTCTCTCCTACACCTGAGCAAAGCCCCTCTCTCCCCATNGGATTTGGGGTCCTGTTTTGCGCTCCTGCTTCCCCCTCCCAGGCTCCCTGTATGGAAGAGTGGTGTGTTCCAGGCTGCAGAGGGAGAAGGGGAACTCAAACACAGCTACCTGTGCTGTGGGATCTCTGGGCACTCTGGTGAGTGCTAAATCTCAGATGTAGATCCCTCTGAGGCATGGCCAAAAAAATGGATTGCAATGTGCACTATGCCACTGTATAACATGTGGGTTTCATGTCCAGTGTCCTCCCCAGGGAAAAGCTAACTCCGTTTGCTAAAAGATTTCTGTTTCTTTTCTGTCATCCCACATGAGTTTTTTTTTTTCTCATTCTAAGTGTTCCTCTGGTGTATCTTTCACTAATATCTCTTCTCACTAATACATCTTCTTTCATTTCTCCATCTCCCGCTCTTCCTTTCAGCCAATTTACAAATCCTGTGGCCATACCAGAACCCAGGAATATCTCAGTTTAGACATGACAGACACACAACTACAATCAGACAGAAGCCAAAGGTGAAACACAGGTTATCTTTACACAGGGGTGAACAACTTTCATCTCTTCTCCTGCATAGCTTTAATCAACTCAAGAGAAGAGCCTGNCTGGAGTGCCAGGCTGCAACAAGCCCAATTTTGTGTTGTTCGTTATAGAGTTTTCAGCAAGGAACTTGCTGCTAGAAAATATGGCCATGACAAAAAAACACCTGTCATAGCAATGTTTTCATCCAATGAAAACTCTGGGGAGACAGAGCTCTTGGATCCAGGAGGAAAACCCTGATAAAAAAAGAGGTGTAAAAAAGTCTATTTTCCTTGACAAATGAATACATAACAATGGGCTCATTTCTCAACCCCTGGGTTAAGCAGAGAACTTCAGCCTGGGTTTTATGTCTCTCCTACACCTGAGCAAAGCCCCTCTCTCCCCATCCAAAGGGATCTTTTCTACCCCAGGGCATGTCTTTCACAGTTTTCCCCTGCTGGAGCATATCTAAGCTGCATAAATACTTAAACACTTGCTGAGAGAGGAGAGCGCTTTGCAAGAGATTGATTTGACAGAGCTGTTGTTCAGGCGTTCACACAGGATGTGGGAAACTGAGGTTCAGGTCCCTGCCTCAATGAATATTTAATTATTTATGGAAAACGGAGCAGCTGCAGGAGGAAGGAGTGAGAGAGAGCAATGCCTTTGGATTGGGGCATTTACAGGGGACAGCCAGACCTCCTCCCCAGGTCTCCCACATTCCTGGTGACTGTCCCAGCCACTGCTTTGGTACTTCAGGGGAACTCTTCAGAGTTTGATTCTGTCCCACTGCAGTGGTTTTCAACCCCCTGTGTATCACATATGACTCCGGTTCTGGCATTTCTCAGCTTTTCAGCTGTTAATATTCTTTTGAGTTTTATACTGTAAAAATATTTTTAAAAAACCAAAATAAAAGTTCTCTGTCTTACCTGTGACTGTCAAGGAAGCAGCCTGAGTAATTTGCTGTATTTTCAGCCTGAATTCCAGGTCTTACTGATCTGAGCTCCTGAGTATTTCTGTGGCTGAGAAAAAAAAATAATTAAAAAAAAAATTTAATGAGTTTTGTGTTTGGTTTGGAAATAAGGCTTGAGGTCAGGCTTCCAGGAGCAATTTCTGTAGGTTTACGCTCCCAAGATGTGTCTTATAATGTCCCTTAAGGATCACAAAAGAAGGTTGTAAAAATAAAATATCCCCTCTGAAGAGAAGAGAATATGTGTTCTCAGACCTCACCACAGAGACACAGGCACTACTCACAGAGCCCAGGGGCTGGGGCTCAGTATTCAACAGAATTCAAAATGCAGGAGAAGGAGCAGATGAACTTTTACATTTCATGGTATTTATGGATTTCCATCTCAATCCTTTCAGTCCCCTTCAGTTTTACTCACCCCCCTTTTTATGCTTGTGCTTGCTTTTTACATCAGGTCAGAGAATTCCTTCCTTTGCAGTGTCTCCTAACATGAAATCCAAAAGCTTCATCCTTATTTATCTTCCCAGAGTCATCCCTGGTCCTTTTTGCTTGGTCAGTGTGGTCCTAAATGTGGAATTTAAGCATGTTAGATCTAACTTTGCTGCTCCCATACTCACTCCTCTCAAATACAGGTGTCTCTGGCTGCCTGACTTCAGCAAACACTATTTTTCTTCAAAGCTTCTACCAGCTAAATGCCTTCAAATTCTCCTTAGAGCAAACAGATTGTACAAACTCTCCCAGAGTTCTGAACTAACTTGGAGTTCATGTTCATCTCTCTGATCTATCACCTTGCCATTATTCTTATTCTTGAACTGTGTTTTTTACCTCCTTTCATTTTCCCTGCAGATCTCCCTGCCACCATCACCACAGCAATACATCCATATCTTCCTCATCTTCCTAAGTTGCTGGAATCCTCTTTAGAGTGTAAAACTATATGTGCTGCATCAATGACACTTGGCAGACAGGGCTAATTCTACTTTGAAGTAGGGAAAGGACACAAGGCAGGTGTGGTACCCACACACTTCCCACCTGATCCAGTGACTGGAACAGCAGAGGGGCAAGCTCTGGCTTAAAAAGTAACTTCCCAGTGCTAAAGAAGGGCCAAGAGCAGATCAACTACTTGCTGTGTGTTGACAAGAGATGGCTGGATCCTGCAAACTGGATTTAGGACTAGTTAGGACAAGAGAAATCCACACCTGGCTGCTTGCAGGGCTTTTCTGGCACAGGCTCCCAGGAATGCTCCCAGACACACACACAGGTTTAATGCAGCAGACACAGCCTTGCTGTCAAGTCCAGGAGGATAAAGGACCTAATTTGTTACCTTGACTCAATTCAGAAAACCTCTAGCTCATGGGGAAGGGTAAGATATGTCCTATTTTGCTGTTTTTTTGTGAAAGGCCGTTTAGAAATAAACATGTAGCAGAGGAGAGAAAATTTGTTGCACAATCCATCACCCTGACCCTTGCAGGAAATAAAGCTCTGCCTCAGAGCTCATCAACAACTACTCATGGCTTGATTTACTGCTGGGGCTCCCTA
This sequence comes from Neodrepanis coruscans, assembly GCA_013400695.1. Taxonomy (NCBI): domain Eukaryota; kingdom Metazoa; phylum Chordata; class Aves; order Passeriformes; family Philepittidae; genus Neodrepanis; species Neodrepanis coruscans. The sequence continues at coordinate 14,592 of VYZS01071825.1, read as the reverse complement.
ATTTTATGCTAATGTAACTCTATTGATTTCTGGAGATTTGCAGTAGTATTACATCGGAGTAACACAAAAATAAACAGAGCACTCAGTTTGATGAAGATAGAAAGCTTGCCTGTGTTTTCCAATTTTATCAGCTGGCCTAATAAAAGCTACTACTTCTCCATACAGTCCTCAATGCCATCAGTCCCCAGCATGGTGCCAGTTTAAAAAAAATTCTCCTGCTGATATCTGAATCTAAAGGTATTTGTGAATTACAAGAGAATTACATTTGAATTACATTTGTGAATTCAAGAGAAAAAGAAGTGATAAATTGAAATCAATTCAGCAAATCAATTCAGCAAGTCTCCCTAAGTAGCACAAATGAAGGAGGATTTGTAAATGACCAGTGCAATGCTCAGGATATCTGTCACCAATGTGACAACGTTTGGCTGTGTTTTTCCAGTTGATTTGTCACTACCCTGGAGAACCAGTGAAAGGTGAAATTCTTGTACTGCTACTTATTTCTCTATTTGTTGAGGGTTTTTTGTCTGTGTAGTGAACAGATAGGTGCTCCTTTGGGCTGCTCCTTCTCTGACTTCTGGTAGATGCTGCAGAAGGAAAATCATTAATCCCTTGACAGTTGCTATGCTGGTTTATCATGGAGCTGTTTAAATCACATTAGAATGGAAGAAAGGCTGTCCTGTAGCAAACAGACACAGGACAACTTAGAAAGAAAAGATGCAATAAAGACACCCTTGCAAAGCAGACTTTAGTGTGAAGCAGAAAAAGTCATACACATGATTTTGACCACATGACTGAGAATAAAGAGCAAGAAGATTCTTCTTGCTGGGGAAAAAATAAATTCATGGGATGTACTCAGCTGGAAGAGCATATTCATTAAATTTCTGGCAGTGGAGTCTCAGCTGGATAAGGAAATGGGTCTCGTTTTTTGACAGGACAAGCCACAGGGATAAGTGGCATGAAAGTGCAATTCCAAAGGGAAGAGGACATTAACCCTTCAATTGCTGGAACACAAGTAGAAAAATTTCCAGCAGGGTAAAACCTTTGGCATCATTGGGAAGGGGCTATCTGGCAGTCTGGAGTTCTTCTATTTATTTAATATCCTCTCAGATTCTGACAATATATATACGTATGTATCTCAAATTCCCAGAGAACTGTGAATTGTCCTTGTTCCTGCAGCTTGTGCTGCTGTCTGGCTCTCAAATTAAAGGAAAACACATCTAGCTGGTTCTTTGGACCTTATGTTTTTTTCCTACCTGGGTCTGAATATCTGGCATCCGAGACCTGCATGGATTCATTTCCACCACAAGGTCCTCTGTAAACCTTCTTTCAGGATGGTGCCTGTCAGAACAAAGCCATGAACTCAACCATCAGCACTTTCCTCATTCCATGGTACTATCCCTAATACAAACTAAAAACGAAAGCTGTGCTTTTTTTTTTTCAAAGGAAGTTTCTGGATTTTGGCAGAACTGGAATATGACTAGGGCAAAATGATTTCCCACAGAGCAGAAGAGGAGCTAATTTAATGCTATGGGGCTAGAATTATAGTACTACTAAATTTCTAGGGAATATTAAGTAATCAAAAATGCCATTTCCATGCAAGAACAGAAGACCAAACAGGAGAATGAACTAGTTACTGAATTTCCCTGTCCAAGGCCAACATTTGAGACTCCAACAGGAGGATGTTAGTGGAAAGTAGTGAGGGATGGAACTGCAGTATCAAAAGCTGTTTGAATTTTGCTCATACACACAAAGCAGCTTTGAATTCCAGGTTAGTTGGTGGTCATAAAACGGATCAAGAACTGACATTTGTTTGTTATTGAGGAAACCAAGTAATGTTTTCCTAACTCTGCATCCGTCAGCTCTGGCACTAACAGCTGGCAAGACTGGTGGGGCACAGGCAACTCCCAGAAGCAGGGAGCAGTGCAGAAGAAGAGTTTTACTTAGGTTCCCACCCTAGCTCCCTCTTAGCCTTTAGGACCTGTTGCAAAGGACTTTGCCTCTTGCCTTTCTCCCAAGGAGTTCAGATGCTGCCTGTGGAATACTTAGTTCCACATATGGGTTAGTCCTCTAATATTCATACACACCCTTGCTGCACTTCCAAAGGTTTTTTTTTGGTCTGGCAGACCATGGAGAGGAAATAAATGCTATACACAGGCTGGCTTCCCATTGCAAGCACTCTCAGCAGAGAGCAGCAGACTCTCAGACCACAAGAACAGAGTGTGGTCAGCCCTCAGCAGACAAACATGACCCACTCAGCCAAGCTGGGCCCATTGCCTACTGCTCTCCTGGGGGTAGCCCCAGCATTATCAGGGAATATTATCACTTAAATCAGCCCCCAGGTTTAATCCTTCAAATTCCACTGCAAGATTTGGCAGAGAGTAAGGTGGGCAGTTGGCACCCACCAAAGTAAAATGAGCCCCACATCCCTATCTCAGGGGGCTATGACAGGAGTAGAGGTGTGGGAATTGCCCTTTTTTTTTTCTCAGGCTGAAAAGGAGAAAACCACCTGGTAATGAGCAGAGCAGAATGGTTGGGAGGCTGGGAGATGGTCAGGAGTGAGTCTGAGGGATGGGAGAGCAGGAGGATCCGGGACAGGAGACCTTCGGTGTAGGTGTGGGAAGCACAAGTGCTGTGCATCCAAAAATCCAGTGCTGAGTGGGACCACAGCAGGCCCTTCACGTTCACCACTCTGCCTCTAATTACCTCACTGCCAGCGTCTTTTCCACAAAAGCTCTTTCACACCTTCTACAAATGTGTAACAGTAAACAAACTCCCACTATGGATAAGAAAGCTCTGCCAGTATAAGAAACCTCAAGCAGGTTTTCTTAAGCTGAGGAAAAGCACACAAAGGTTGTGCTGGCTTGTTAAACTGTCTGTACACGGGGAATTTGTGACCTGTTTCCACCTTTCACAAGACTTAAACTGGCTTCCCCAAGGTTTTCACAGGTATGTTGCAAAATATTCCTTTTACTCCCTTCAAAGTGAAACATCTTTTCTTCACTACTATTTGTGCTGCAAGGGGTCAAGCTCATCCTTCATGTTCTATTTACAGTCTCTGCAAAACCAAATGAAGAATAAGGCAAGATGACATTTGGGTATATGCTGAGATTTGGTGGGTACAATGCCAAATTCATACGATGGCCCAGATTCCATTGATCCTTTCATTCATTTCCAACCACCTAGGGAGAGGCAGTTAAACATGTGAACACAACTGGGGTTTTAATCCTGGGATTACACTGAAAATTTTCATAATTTAAACCCATATCTTTCTTATAACAGTAACATGCAATAAAGTACAAGACATGCCCCCTGCCAGTAAGCAAAGAACAAAGTCTACAAACACCTGTGTGTCTCCAGTAACTCCAGTAATCCCTTGGGCCCAAACTAAGCAGGATGCACTTCAGTCTTCATCCTGTTTTTCAGGATATTTCAAGTGTTAATACTCAGTAAGAATTAAAACATGAAATGAGCTGAGACAAAGCATCAAAGTCTATATATACACCAAAAAGTGGTAAAGAAACTGTTGCCATAAGAAAGCACCTCAGCCTCGCAGCTAGAGTAGAAAACAAGAAACAAGAGTTTCTCAAAATTCCAAGAAGGTTTTTTATTACACAAATAGCTTAGGCTGATGCTGAGCTGAGGGAGGCTAAAGGGCTTGGTGAAGACAAGAACACAGGAGCACCACTTGTACCATGTGATGGTTGTATCACCTCTGCCCTGCACTGCAGACAATCACAGAATCATAGACTGCCCTGGGTTGGAAGAGACCTTAAAGAGTATCTCATTCCAACCCCCTGCCATGGGCAGGGACACCTTCCACTGTCCCAGGTTGCTCAGAGCCCCATCCAACCTGGCCTTGGACACTTCCAGGGATGGGGCAGCCACAGCTTCTCTGGGAAACTTGTGTCAGGGCCTCCCCACCCTCACAGGGAAGAATTTCTTCCTAATATCCAATCTAAACCTCCTCTCTGTCAGTTTGAAGCCATTCTCCCTTGTCCTGTCACTCCACGTCCTTGTCAATAGTCTCTCTCCATCTTTTCTGTAAGTTCTTTTAAGGCACTGCAAGGCCACAATTAGGTCACTCCAAAGCCTTCTCCAGGCTGAACAATCCCAATTCTCTCAGCCTTTCCTCCCAGCAGAGCTGCTCCATCCCTCTGATCATCCTGGTGTCCCTTCTCTGGGCTCTCTCCAACAGCTCCATGTCCTTCCAGTGCTGGTTCCTCAGAACTGGAGGCAGGTCTGCAGGTGAAGTCTCACCTGAGAGGGCAGAATCCTCTCCCTTGAACAAAACATCAGCACTTAATTCCCACCACTGGTCTTTCTAGCAGATATGAAGGGCATGAGAGTTGTCTACATGAACCTCTCAAATCTGTGTAGAAGCAGAAACCTCATGAGAAAGAAACAGTCATTGCTCTGTGAAAAAGCTGGTTCCAAATACAGATGTGGCCACTGCCTGGAATGGTGAGTGCTGACAAAGGGACTCCTTGGAGCCAGATCTTGCTTTTTCCAACAAACTGTCAAGCTAAGGGCAAGATACATAAAATCACAGCTTCTAAAAGGGGATATAAGCCTCCTGAAACAGAAAATGGGGCCACTTTAATGAAGATTTTGACAATCCTGCCAGAGAGCAATCCTGATATAAACCCACTCACCAGTAAGAAGAAAAAGAACTACTTGTTTTGCAATTGAAGACACCTTCATTTGTCAGAGAGGAGCAGAAGGGGTAGAAAATGTTTAAGGAGGAAGTATCTTTACTGTGTTTAAGGACACTGGGGAACTTGAAAAGCAAGTGTAAGGCAAAAAAAAAAAAAAAAAAAAAGGAAAGTTTGTTTCATCCAGATGGGGCTGTAAAATAATTACCTGTCCCCATCCTGTGCCACCCAGATGCAGGAGTAGTACAGGAAATGGGAAGAGTTTTGCTGAGGGAATTATCAGATGGCACCATGTTTACTCCAGAGTAGATGTCTGCAGATGTTTTACTCTGTCTGAGAGGATAAATAACTGTGTTTCAACTGTTCAAGAGCAGGCAAGTTTTCTAATTCCCACCTAGCAAACAAAGATATAAAACCAAACTGAAGAAGTTCCTGCCCTACTCACCTTGGAGGCACCGTGCACAAACTTCTTTACAGTCCCCTCTGTCACTGCTGACTTGGAAAAAAACAGTAGCCAGACAAAGTGGGGCTTCACCTGGAAATTCTGCTTTATGGTCTTTTCCATCCTGGGGATTAAATTTCATTGTGAAACCATTAGAGTTGCAAGTCCCTTCCAATTCAGGATTTTCTATGATTCTATGAAGCTTCACAGTAAACCTTCACTAGCACATAGAATGGATCCTCCATTTCTATTCCTTTCTTAATTCCCTCAATCTTTCAACACTACATGGTCATGCAGGTCCAGATTACAACAGCTTTTTCAGGGAAGAGAAAGGTGATGTCAGAACAGCAAGAAGCCTTTGTTTTCTCAGAAGGCTCCAACGAGTTAAGTGGGTGCACTGCTCATGGGGGCAGCATTCCAGTTTGTAGGCACAGATGGGAAGACAGTGCCAATTCCATGCAGATGGTGAGCTGTGTAAACAAGAAGTTCCTGTTCTGCATCAGCCTGCTGATGTGCCACTTGCCAAAGGGCATCTGCAGGCTGAGCACTGCCAGTTTACAGCCCCGCCGCTTCCACCATTCCATCAGCACTGCTTGTATAAACAGGGAAAAGGCACCACATCCCACCAGCCTCCTCTGCTCCTCCAGACCCAGGGAAGCAGGAAATCTACACATTTATCACTCAGAAAGGCACTTTGGTGACAGTGGAAAATATTACACATAGCCATAAAAATAGTCGTGTCTCCTACCCAACAACAGCATTATTTCAATGTGATGGATGGCTTAAACCAAATAAAGTTATGTTCAGAGACGATCCTCAACCTTCAGGGCTCTTTATTAGATATGGAAAGCTTCATCCAACAGGGCTCTCAAGCAGCTGTTTAAACATCCACATAGTCTTGATGAAGACAACAATGCTCCTGCTTTGCTTCCAGCACTCTTCGCTGGATCCATGCTCATACAACTCTGTTGTCCTTTTCCATGGATTTATTTCATGGCCCACCTGCAGACACAGGTGCCACACAGTGGAAGTGGGTCGCCATTCCTGTCACCCAAAGGCAGATGAGGGCATGCCATGGACCAGGTTCAAACAGTACTGGATTTTTATCAGCTTCAGTGGAGCTACTTCCACTCGGAATATTAGGGCTGCATCACAGAGTTGTGCCTCTTCTCAAAAGTTAAATGGGCTTAGTTATTGTTGATGTGTTGTTAAATATTCACATGTTCAGCCAACAGCCATTCACAGAGTACCTTTTAGCCCTAAAGAGGTCTGCTAGAGTTGGCTTTATTATCTACATGCAATTCCAGGTGCACATTCGACCAAAGTACCAACCAACACTTGGGATGCCCCACAGTGATGCTCCAAAACATCTTCAGACTGTCTATGAAGCTCATTCTTCCTTCTCTCAGCACACTCATATTTGCCATCTCATCTGGGGAGAGGTTGAGCTTAAGATGACAGTGATGCCTGTGACAATGCCTATATTGGTTGTTTGAGCTGGGTCAGTGCAGGCTCCTGTGACACAGCACACAAAGCCTGCTCCAGACAAGCTGGGGCTCCCTCTTGGCTCCATTGGCTCCATGGGATCTCCAGGGCTCAGTGCAGTTGCTTAATCATGGACATCTGATGCCATCTGAGACTAACAAGGATGTTCCTGCTCTGGCTTTCAGCTACTGCTGCTGGGGAGGGCCATGTGCCTGCACATCCCCAGGCATGGCTGGGATACCCCAGGAAACTCACTGCTTATTTATTTCAAACCTTATTTCTCCAGAAGGCCTGCTTGTGTCAAGGACCAGAGGGTTTTACTCTGTCCTCTCACTAGAGGGGCTCAGTGAGACATATTTACCCCTGACATTGAAACAAGAGTGGTATTTACTTTGAAACCAAAAATCCTATAGCATAAAGGCCAATTGCTTTTGAAAACTATTAGTCAAACTCTGGTTTTAAACCTTGTGAATTAACTAATCTACTATTAAAAAAAAATAAAATCTAATGGTCAGAGAGTTAGCTCAAAGAAACAGCATATTCAAAGTCAGTTATTCAAAATATCCAAAGGAAGTCCTTTTTAAAGGTATTGATGAGACTATTTCTTCCAGATCAGCAAAAGTCTGAGCCATTCAGATACCCAGAAATAGAACAGACTGTTCAATTTATTTATCTGACCTATGCAAACTAACATAATTAGGGTTTTAAATAGCAATTTATTGACAGTCACCTATTTGTGAGCACCATATAATCCCCTGAGATTGTGGCATATTTCTTCAGACATAAGCAGTCAGAAAATCAGAGTAGAGAGGATGCAAACAACCCTTTTTTCATATTGTTTATGCAAAGAAATACAGAATTGGCACTGAATTAACAAGATCATCACTTCTGTACACAGTGCAGTCACTGTTCCTGTGTATGACTGACCTCCAAAAAACCATTTTGATTTGCTGTAGCTCAGTTTCTCGAGTGGAAAAACAGCTACTCTGATGCTACAAACAAGAAATGCTTTGTGAATTAAGCTGATAATGTATTATCCCCGAGTCTGTTTACAGCTGGTGAGGTCTGTTGGCACTGCAGGAATGAGTGGGGCAGGCAGGCACTCTGTTTTCTGCACAGTGCTGGAAGGCTGGTTTGAGGAGGTGGGTGCGTGGGTTTGCAATTATGGTGCTGTTGACTCTAATCCATCCAAGGGAAGGCAGCATCATTTGTACAGAGCTCTGAAAAGAGCCCTTGTCAGGCTTGCCACCATCTGGGGGGAAGAGTCATTGCCTGAACAGAGCCAGCCTGGATGTACAGACTGGGGAATGAGAGGCTGGAAAGACATCGCTGCAGCTTCCTCATAAGGGAAAAGGGAGGAGCAGGCACTGGTCTGTTCTCTCTGGTGACCAAGGGAATGGCTGGAGCTGTGTCAGGGGAGGGTCAGGTTGGATATTAGGAAAAGGTTTTTCCTCCAGAGGGTGCTTGGGCACTGAACAGGCTCTCCAGGGAAGTGGTCACAGCCCCAAGCCTGACAGAGCTCAAGGGGTGTTTGGACAACCCTCTTGGGCACGCAGTGCAATTCTTGGAGCTGCCCTGCGCAGGGCCAGGAGTTGGACTTGATGCTCCTTGTGAGTCCCTTCCAACTCAGAATATTCTGTGATTCTATATCAGCTACAGGGAACACTAACCAGAATAAGCTGATTTATGAGGATGAAGCACAAAGGGGTGGGTTACCAGTTTCAGGACAAGGAGGGTGATTACATAACCTGAAAAGCTAATGATGATATGCAAGGAGATACCTGGATGTGCCACTGCCTTGTCAAGGTGAAGACAGGTAGGAAGGTGGGCACCTTCTTACATGAAACTAAAACCCAGGCAAAGCTCATCTCTGCTTAGGCTTGATTACAAGCCTGAATCTCAGGTTAGGTTCATCAAGGTTCCTGGACAGGGGCAGAGTATTGGATGAAACGAGCGCTCAGATTTCCAGTGGATCCAAGTCATGTTTAGACTCAACGTCAGCTCTCAGGATGAGGATCTATGGTTGCAGAAAGGAAGGTTATGAACCCAAGGGGTTTTAATTGGAAACCTCTCCAAACTAAGATCTGGAGAAACGCTGCTTTGTATGCTCTGTCTGGTTATATGAAGAATGAAATGGTGTCAAAATAAAAGTTCTAGAACTGTTTAAAAGTGGAGAGCTGTCATTTTAACAAATTTTTCCTAACTATGTGTGCACCAAGGCAGGTGTGTCCTCGGCAGTGCCCAGCACAGAGGGACAATCCCTGCTCTTGCTGCCACACTATTCCTGATCCCAGCCAGGTGCCCTTGGCCTCTTGCCCACCTGGGAACACCTGGGCTCATGTCCACCCACTGTCACCAGCACTCCCAGTCCTTTCCCACTGGAACTTCCCAGCCCCTCTGCCCCAGCCTGGAGCTGCAGGGGGGTGTTGTGACCCAAGGGCAGGACCCAGCACTTGGCCTTGTTGAACTTCAAGTCCCCCCTGTTAACCACAGCAGTCTGCAGCAGTTGAATTATCTCCTGTATTTGAGGCCTTTGATAAAGCTGAAAAAGAAGGATCCCTTGCTAGACAACACCTCTGGCCATACAGGGAACAAGGTTTTAGTTTCCATCATCTGTCAGGACAGCCAGCACTGCTCTGGAATCTGCCAAAGGTTGTGTCCTCTGGGAACAAAGTCCATCCACTGAGACCACCACCAGCCAGGCAGTCTAGTTTTATCCTCAGCTGGCATCCCTTTGCCATGCAACCCAGGGGCTTTTCTTCCATGCCCCCAAATTCAGCACTGGCTGTAATTCACACAGTGCTGCTCCAGTTTCTTTCTCTATTTCCCATTTTCTCTGGGGATTGCTCCCTGTGTATAGGCTTCCTTTAGCAAAGATAGAATAAGGTGTAAATTTCCCACTTCATGAGCCATTCCTGCCTTTCCACAATTCTTTTTGCTTTTCTGGCCTTTCTGCTCTTACCTTTTCACAACTCACCCCGCTTCAACTCTAAAACCCCATTTCTTGTGGCTCCGTTTTGCAATTAATTTCTTGGCTTTTTCAATTAATGCCCCTGCAATGCTGAGGTGATAGTAAATCAGAGGGAGAAAGCATTTTGTGGAGATTGCCTGAAAGCTAATAACCTTGCTAAAGCAGATTTAAGAGATGTTAGGTGCAGGCTTGCTCTGTGTGCTAACCTTGACTCAGCACATATGCAAACAGGCTCCAAAAATAGCTTGCACTTTCCCAATTCACATGTGATGCATGTGCCATAATTCTGCACTGTGCTTGCCAAAAATAGCATTCACACACCATTGGTTGGTCTAAACCCGTGAATATTTAGCTTTTTCAATCCAGGCATCAAAGCACGAGGCTCCACAGACTTTTCATAGAGGAATTTTTCTCCTGGGCACTCCCCCTCTATTCACAAAAACACGGGTTATATCCCCTCCCCTGTGCAATTGCTTTAGATCCCCGTGGCAGCTGCACAAACCTCTCACGTGGAGAAGCAACATCAGGTGTTGGCTCAAAGGTATTTTTAGCTCCCTTTCGTGCTCTTTAGCAGCTGGAAGCAAAGAGGTAACCCATTACCTTGAAGGTAAGCAATTCCCCTGAAACACCAGCAAGGGCTCTGCAGAGCAGCAACCCAGAAACCACAAGCAGAGGCTGTGTGCACACAGATCTGAGCAGGGAGCTTGGTTAGACACTCAATGAAAGGCTTCTCTCCTGTACTTCAGGGGAGCAAGTGAGTTTCTGGGATGTGTGAAGATGCCTGCCAGAGGGAGGCTGGAAATCAGGACTGAAAAGGCAGAGAACTCAACCGATCACCAGGACCAAGGCCAGGCTGGATGGGGCTCTGAGCAACCTGGTTCACTGGAAGGTGGTCCTGCCCATGGCAGGATGATGAAGACTGGATGATCTTTAAGGTCTGTTCCAACCCAAGCTGTTCTGTGATGTTCATTTCAAAAAGCTGCTACCTGACAGCAAACCACACCTCCCTTGACCTTATCTAAATAGCTGACTACTACCACTACCTCACTTATCACTTACTAAATTGCAACAGCTTTGCTCCTAAACACACCAGCACACAACCATACTGGCATAACTCAGAGGTGGTACCACTGGTGAGGTTTGTTTGTGCAGCAGGAATCTCTCAAGCTAAGAATTCATGCAGTTAT
>VYZS01071824.1:0-18549 GCA_013400695.1 Neodrepanis coruscans | reverse complement strand
CCTTGGCTGCTTTTCCCAGGCTGAATCCACATCTTGACAGGTCTCAAATTTAAAAAGTCCAGCTCTTCCACAAAGAGCAGCAAATAAAATCAATAGCAAGCACAGCTTGTGTGGAAAAAACCACAGATAGTGAAAAAAAAACCCAGGCTGTAAATGCAGTAATTTTTACATAGCAGGGAAAAAACCAGCTGATTCCCAAGAAAAATTCATTGTCCCTGTTGGAGTTTGGGTGTAAAAGGGCTGTAAAATGCCAGCAGCAGCCTCCCACTGCCCAAAGCCTGCTGCTCCTGAGGGCAAAGAGCCCATGTGAGCACAGCAAGGCTGAAATGTGCACTTTGCCTGTGAAAGCCTCTGTTCCCTCTCCTGCAGCTGCCTCTGACAAGTCTCTGGGTTCAGGGAAATGTCAGGGCCCCACGTTGTGCAAAAACCAGCAGCAACCAAACCCCAGGAGCCTTGGGACCACTTCAATTCCCACTGATTTATTTGCACATCAACCCCCCAGGCTGGAAAACCAGCCCCAGGAGTCTTGGGACCAGTTAAATTCACACTGGTTTCTTCCCCCATCAACCCCAGAAATGCAAAGGTTTGTAATCCCCAACCCCTCAAAGCTGGACATGGGGAACAACATCCCCTCAACCCCCAAATTTGGGTCAGAGGAGACTCATCCAGGAGCAATGAGGCTCCTCCTGAACACAGAATTGATGGTTTGCTAACAGGGTTTCATCTGACTGTGCAAAGTTTCTCTTCATAACCTTCCCCAAAAATACACAAAATCTGCACAAAAAGCCATTAAAAAGCTTCTCCCAGCTCTAGATGTCGTGGGGTGGATTTAATGAACCTGATCTGCTGAAAATAAGCAAATTAGATGTGGATTTTTCCCATCATTGCTGCCCCCCTGTGAATTGGAAGGATTTATTACATGACATTTTAATTTGCTTTGGGTGGACAAGGTGGCAAATTCTGTTTCCCATGGTTTGGGGGTGAGGCTCAAAATCCACTTGGCCAAGGGTTTGAGGATGATTTTTGACAGTTTTTGTAAAATCTCAGCCCTTTCCTCCCAGCCACAGAATGAGAAGTGTAAGAATTTATGCCAAAAATGGGTCTTAAAGAAAGCAGAGAGTAGAAACCTCAGAATGAGGAGCAGCCCCATTGATTTTCTGGGTGCTGCACACCCAGTAAGTTCCCAAGCTGGATATGGGGGGAATTGTTAGAGTCTTTTGGTTGGGTTTTGATTTATTTTTTTTAGATCGTTGAGAGAAACAATAAAATTGAAAAGTCAAACACCCCTTTCATAATTGTTTTAATTTGCTCATTGTAACACCCTTTGGTGTCTTTCACTCCTGGTTGTCTGCAGTTATTTTTTGTGCAGCTGAAGACAACAAATGAAATTTTTAGTGCCACACTGGGCTGAGCCCATCCCTTAAAATAATTAAAGCCATTTGAAGGGCTGGAGGAGCCACTCCAATGACAATAAGAGGCTTCTTTGCTCACTGACACCCAGAACCTGCCCTGGAAAGGCCCTGGGCTGTCTCAGGGTTGTCCAGCCCCCATTAAAGCCCTGAATATTTGAATAATCCTCCACTTAATGGTCATTAATCATCCTCACCCCTCAACATCCCCCCTGGCTCTCCAGCCCCATCAATCCCAAACACAATTCCCTCCCACACACCCCCAAAGCCCTTCCCTTCCCACAGGTATTGTCTCATTTTACCCCAGTTTCTCCTTCAGGGAAACATTCCCCTTTCAAGCACGAGGCTTTCCCGGGAATATTTCTTTCCTGGCAATAATTTGGGCCACTCAGCAGCAGTTTAGCAGCTGCAGAAAACAACTTGTGCTATTTTCAGCCCAGCTCTGGGCTGCAGTTAAGGCCTAATTTCCTCTCACAATAAGGCCAAATTTGTATCAACTTGGAGAAATATTTGGATGACTCCTCCAATTTCTATTCTAATCTAATTCCAGCCAACTGCATTTATTTTGAAGACTTAATTTAAGTGGTCATAACAATTAGCTGGATGGGATTGAATGGCACATCCAGGCTGTGGGTGGATCCCCAAACCTCTCCAAAACCTCCATAAATCTGCTGAAAACACTTAAAAATCTCTCATTTTATTACCAGGGAGGTCCCTGCCTCAGTTTCCATTTCTGCAACAGCACAAGGAATCAAAAACCTGAGATAATGAAGCATTAATTTTCTCTTTAATAGGTACAAAAGTACACAGGGTACCCAGACTTCAACGTGAATTATTCACTCAGTTTAGGAGCAAGGAGAAAAACACTAAAAAATGTTCTCATCCCTGCACAGATGAACTTTTTTTGAGCTGTTTTATTTGAGCTGAACAGATTTTACTTGGAAAACAAACATGTGAGTTGAGACTTCAACTGCACTCTCTGTCCTCATTAAGAACTAATTGCTGCTGGTTATTTGGCCCAATATATTTCAACAAGCCAAGCCTTCCCAAGCCCTTCTTTTCTTCCCTGAATCCACCCAGAGTTTGTTGAAGGAAATGGAACAGCTTCAATTCTATTTCTGATTAATTGATATTTCATCCCACGACTAAACCAGAATTCTCCAGTCAACAGAATTCCACAGATTTCCACGGGAAATTTAATGGATTTCCACACAAGGAAGGAAATGTTGCCCCAATAACAAACCCAAAGAACAGTTGTTAAAGTTTTTTTATCAAAACACAAGATTTTGGCCAATATATTTTGGTAAAATACTGGACTGGGCTTGGAGAAACCTGGTCCAGTGGAATGAGATGAGCTTTAAAGTCCCTTCCAACCCAAACTAATCTGGGATTCCAGATCCAAACCCTCCTTTTTCTGTCTCTGGGGGGTTGTGGCACAGGAAAATCAAGGGCAGGAAGGGGCTCTTCCCACTCTTTGCAGACAAACAACTCCCACACTCCCAACTTTTCCCTCCTGGGTGAGAAACTCCCCCAAATCCTGTCACCTGCCTCCTCTTGCAGCCTTCAGGCTTTTTGGGGATGAGCCTTTAATTTCATTCCCACCACCAAAGCTGAGCTGAAATGGTGCAATTGGCCAGAAAACCCCTGAATTTCACCCAGTTTTGGGGGCCCTGGGGCTGTGCTGGGGTGTGATGCCAACCCCACCTTCTCCCTCAGCCCTTCCCCATTGTAACCCCAATAACTGGGAAGGTGGGAAGGGATTTATTCAGCCCCTTCTATTATTCACTGATTGGATAAAAGGTTCTACAACTCCACAGCCTTGGGAAGCTCAAAAATACAACCATAAAACACAATCAGCTCCACAAAGAGCTTTCCCTGTCCCACACCCCAAGGCACTGCACAAATCAGGTTTAAGGAGAGGGTCCAGCCTGGCTTTATGAGGAGAAAAGGCAGCAAAGCCAGGCCTAAAATATAACCCCCTTGTGTTAGTCTGATCCAGATGGAGGCAAGATTGGGACGGGATTTAAGAGAGACTTTCCCTTCCCACTCATTTTGCTTTGAATTTATAACCCAGGGAAGAATGAGGAACCTGTGCTCACCAGGGTGAGGCTGCACAGACACAGGGACAGGGGGAAGCATCTGCCCAAAACACTGCTCAGAGCTGGCACCACTCCCAGGTGGGAGAATAAATTCTTCAAAAACTGTCACTCCAGTCACAAAGGGCAGAGGGAGGGAGAGGAGGATATTAACTGGGAAAAAAGAGCTTTATTGAGCTGCTCTGTGTTCAAGAGAAAGTGACACCTCAAGGACAGCAGGGCTGGAGAAGGGAGTGTTGCACAGTGAGCCCTCACTGGCTTGGAGACATGGAATTTGCAATGTCCTTGAGCAGGACTTGTGTGTTCTCATCAGGATCAGCAGCAAAAGCCAAAGGGCTTGTGAGGACATTCAGAGAAACTCCAATGTTCTCCCACTGCCCAGAGGAGCTGTGGTGCCCCAGCCCTGGGAGTGGCCAGGGCCAGGTTGGAGCAGCCTGGGACAGTGGGAGGTGTCCCTGGAGTTGGAATGAGATGGACTTTAATGTCCCTTCCCACCCAAACCAGTCTGGAATTGTGAGATTCCTGAAGCTGCACATTTTTGGATGTTCCTGTGAGGATTTCCCCCTAGCCCTCCTCATTCCCCCCCTCAGAAGACTCAACTTCTGCTCTAAATCCCCATTTCCAGCCAAGCCAATCCCACACTTGAGTCCTGGGCATTGTACTGTGAGCTGAAAAAAACAGGAGATATCCAGGATAAATTTACTTTTCCTTCCCAGTTTTATAGAAGGCTGAGGCAGAGCTTGCACAAACCAGATTGCCTTTGAAAAGAATCTTTATCCACACGCTCTGGAGGGTGAAATGGGAATAAAATCAGCAGCAGAGCAGAAGGCTTTCACTGCACTGCCAGGGCTTGATGGATATTGCAGCTTTATCACAGACATTGCTGAGAAATGTGTGTAAATACGACTTAGGGAGGAGAGAGAAACAAAGCCAAGGCCCAGAGCATCCTGAGAGCTGCAGGGCTGTGAGCACAGCACCCCTGAGAGCACTGCCCACACTCCTGGTTAGTCCTGGCACTGCACAAGTGACACTGGGGGAGCAGAAAAGGCAGAACAGGGGACTTGGGAATGAAGCAGCCTTTTGTCCTGACTGTTTTATTGCCTTTGGAGGGGAATAAAGCAGAGAATCCCACTTGGCTCTCTAACAAGATGTCAAACAGTCAATACATCTGAACACTCTTCCCTCCTGGAATGAGCTCCTTGTAACAGCATTCCCAAGCATTCCTGCCATGGCTGATGGAGGAACACCCCATGCTGATGTTCCTGCTGTTTGAACAGCAATGGGAGCTCTGGGAATTCAGCAAATCAACCATAAACAGCAAATCAAGCTGAGCAATGATCCTACAGAGCCCTCCTGAAATCCTCTCCAACATTTCAGCAATTATGGGCAGCCAAACATCAGCCAACATATTCAAACTCGAATTCAAGTCTGCTTTGGATCTTCTGATCACCTTCCAGGCAAGAAATCCCCATCCCACTCCCCTTGGAGGGGTATTTACTCCCAGTCAGGACATTCTTAGCCCTTCCAAACCACTTGGCATCACCTCAGGTAACTTTTCAGCAATGTTTATTTGGCATTTAGGACACAGAGAAGTGTGTTTGCCCCAAAAGGTGTTCCCAGGCTCTCCAGGAAGCTGAGCCCACCCAGAAGAACGTTGGGTGGTGGGAGGTGCAAGAGGGACAAGGGAGAAGTTACATCAACCAGGGACAAGGAATAAAACTGCATTTCATTCCTGCAACTAGTGAAGGGCTTTGAACCAAGGTCAGCTCAAAAAAACAGGGAATATTGGACTGGAAAGGTGGTTGGTTCTGTTCAACAACCACTTCTGGCCTCATCTTCTGTGGGAACATATTGAAAATCAGGAGCAGAGGGAGCAAAGCTGAGACCAGACCCCACATACAAGAAGTTTTCCTTCATTTTGCTGTGGTCAGACAAGGAATCATGAACATTGGGAGAGTCCCACAAGACCCTTGAGTCCAAGCCCAGCACTGCCCACACCACTCACCCACAGCCACACAGATTTTACATCCCCCAGGGATGGGCACTCCAGTGCCATGGGCAGATTATTCCACATTACTGACCACCCTTCCAGGGACAAAACTGCTCCACAGAGGCAGGAGGAGGAGGAGGAAGGAGGAGGAATCAATCACCAGCCAACAGAGCTGGGACATGTTTGCAGACAGCACTGCAAGAGCAGCTCAATCTCCCTGCAGCCCCTTGGCTGAGATGCTCACATTGCCACAAAAAGAGCTGAGGAGGGAGTTTTACTGCAGCATGAAGTGCTGGAGCAGAGCTGTCTCCTGTACATGACTCTGAGCTGGTAAAGCAGAGTTTGAAGCCCTGCTTTGCTGCTGTCAGGAGTGTTTTGTGCAGCAGATCGTGGCCTGTCAGCCTGTCGTGCCTTCAGCTCTCAGCTGTCTCCCTTTCATTTTCAAGCCTTTCAACTGTCTCCTCTGCACTGTTCCTCTCATCTTTAACCTTTGCAAGATGTTCCCTGTGCCATCTGGCAGGTGCAGAGCTGAGGAGGGAGCAGAGAAATTCCCCCAGCCCCAGAGTGAGAAATGGGATGGGGGGGACAAACCCACAAATCCCTCTTTCCTCTTCCCTCAGGGCCAGTGAGGGAGGTTTAACATCACCAACAGTCACAGCCAAGCCCAAATATTTCATGTTTCCAGAGGGCCAAGGGGGACAAGGTCCAGCAGGAAGAGGAGATGGAGTTTATACAGCCCAAGGGCTCAGGGAGCCCTGGCACAGCTTCCAAGGAAAGCTGGGGATGCCCCAACCCTGGAGTGTCCAAGGCCAGGTTGGAGCCCCCTGGGACAGTGGGAGGTGTCCCTGCCCATGGCAGGGGTGGGACTGGATGGGCTTTAAGGTCCCTTCCAACCCTTCTGGGATCACTGTGGGTGTCTGCACAGAGATGGCAGAGAGACTTCCCAAAGCTCAGCTTGGGCAGGGACACAGCTCAAACCCAGGAATAATCCCTGTCCCATCACTGCTAAACCAAACCGTACCCCAGCACAGAGCAGTGCACACAACAGGGAAACTGGAGAGGACTCCTTTAATTGCTGAGAACAAGAACTCCTACAGCCAGGGGATAATGGGTCCATTTGTGGTGGGATTGTCTGGAAGCCACTGCTGTGAAGTTTCTAAGGAAAGGGATGATCAATCCAGAGCCCTTTTCCATCACACCCAGCAGGACAAGGCTCCTGCACATGTGAAGAACACACCAAACAGGGACAAAGCCCCTCAAGATCTGCAGCAAACTCTGCAGTTTTAGTTGTGAACCAGTCCTGCAGCTGGACAGAGCGATTCCAGTGTGAACAGGGGGCTGATCTTTGAGGGAAAAGGGAATAATCCCAGAATAAAGGGGCTGTCTGCAAAGGGGACACCAGGAGGGAAGTCAGCAGGACTCAGCACTACCTGGGAGAGGTAATTCCAGCAGGGGGAGATCCCAATTCCCAACTCAAAACAGCTCCCAGACTCAAGTGGAGGAAAGAACTGGCCCTGCAGACAAACAAGCATGAGAAGCACTAATTAATGTGCTGTAATTTACAACTAATGAATGCTGACACCTTTGTTTGCCAAGATGTGTAAATACTGCAAAGTTCTGATGATCAGGGAGCAGCTTTGGGGGGGAGTTCCCACCCCCCACTTTGTGCAAACAGACACAGAGAATCCAAACTGCACCCCAGGAATTGCTCACTGGATGCACCAGGGAACAGCCAGGGTGGGACAGACACTGAGCATTCCCAAATTCCCCCACCCTGGAAAACAAGGGCAGGGCTCACTTGGGTCATTTTTATCTGAATATCTCACATTTGGAATTTTAGTGTGTGAGTTATTGTTTCTCCACACAGAGGCCTTGGGGAAACTTCTGCACTTCTCAGAAATTATTAAAAAGAAATCAGCCTGCTCAACCTGCATTATTAACATTTATCTCTGTGGAGAAAAGAGGCAATAATGCAAAAATCCCTGCCTTGAAGTCCTTTCCTACAAGGACACTTGGACATGGTTGTTTTGGAAACACTCTGAAGGGAATATTTCAAGTTAATATTAACAGAAGATAAAGCCCTGCTTGAAAGGCAAACCAGGACAGGCTCTGCTCCCTCCTTCCCAGTGATAAGTCACTCAACACCTCTGTCTCTTCATCCCTCCCCATTTCGTGGGTAACTTGAAACATTAAGGAGTTTCAGATAAATCCCTGACGTTTTCAGAGCCTTCTCTTCCCTCCTCAATGTCCCCAGACACCTGAGGACAACAAACCCCCAGGATTAGGGCCAGAAAAATGAGAATAAAATGATTCTGAACTTTAATTCCACCCCCTGCCATGGGCAGGGACACCTCCTACATCCCACATTACTCCAAGTCCCATCCAACATTTCCTTCCCCTAAAAGCCTTTTCTCATATCTATAATTTTTTTTATAGCTAATATTATATCCCACACTATTAATTGGATCCATCACAGTTCTTCTCTCACTCAAATGGACACTTGAATTACAGAGCTGAAGCTCCATAAACCTGCCAATATCCCCATTATTTTATTCACAGCCCCTCAAAACCAGCCTCCCCCATATTCTCACTGCACAGACCACGTTGCAATTGATGTCTTGCAAATCCTTCTCCTCAGAGCTGTTTTCTAACCAACCTCTCTGACAAGGTGTCCATCAAAAGTGCTTTTGGCCACAGTGTCACCACTCACAGCCCCCCAGAGATCCTGACCTGGCAGTGTTTGTTCTGAGTCCTGTCAGCAACAAACTGCCTCATTTCTGGGTCTAGGAAAAGGTTTTCTGGGATGACAAGTGTTTTTCTAAGTGAGGTCTCAGTGATCAAGGCACTGCATAATTTTTTTTTTTCCTCCTTCCTTCCCCAATTTCTCAGTTTTTGATTGTATTCTTTCAACATGAGTTGAGATCCAGGCAATGCCAAGACAAACAATTAAATTGAATATACAGAGACACTTCCCTGAGTGATTTGGGCTGTGAAGGGAAGGGAAAATCCCTTTGAAATCAGGGTCAAACACACTAATCAGAAGTTCTCAACCAGGACTTGGGGGGATCAGATAAAACAGACCTGGGAGAGTTTTATTCACCAGAACAGTCTGACACCCCCTAAGAAACACAAAGACAAAGGGCTTCAAGTGTTCAGGTGGTTTATGAGTTTAAAAATAAAAGTAGAAATCAAACCTTTGAGGAGGTGCCTCCCCTTCTCATCAGAGAGAGGTGAGTTACTGGTCCTGGAATCCCAAACTGGTTTGGGTGGGAAGGGACCTTAAAGCTGATCCCATGGGCAGGGACACCTCCCACTGTCCCAGGCTGCTCCAAGCCCTGTCCAACATGCCTTGGATCCAACAGAATGGGGGTTAAGTGTGGAATTCTGGGGGCTGGGGATTATCCCTCCACATTTACTGTTGTCCAGGTGAGAGAAGAATTAATAAAAAAATATATACACACACACAAAGTGCCTGGAACATTCAGCTAATCATAAATATCAAATGCTAAACCTCAGATTTAAGGAATAACAGCTGTATCCTTCCCCTGGATTGGTTTAGTGGGAATTTAGGCTCTATTATAATGATCAGACACAAATCCCTTGGGAGCTGGGGACAATCCCTGCTGTGGCCCAGGAGCAGATCCACCCTGCAAAGTCCCCATTTTCACATCCAAATCTCCTTTTTCCTCATTTCTCTGCAGCCTGAGAGGACTGCAAGGAAGAGTGATGTGGGATCAGCTTCAGAGACAGGAGACTTGGAGTGGAAAACAACAACCAGCCCCTGTGCTGCTCTGATTGTCAAGAAAATGGACGAGATTATTAAAACCCCACAAAATTGAGGAGCTGTTTCCTCCACATGGCTGAGGCTGCAGCTCAGGGCAGCTCTGGGCTCATCAGGGCTGAGCAGAGCAGTGGGACATCACTCAAAAGGCTCATTTCTAATCAGCTCCCCGAGACTCATTTGCAGAGATTTTCCCTTTCAGTGACAGTAGGAAATGTCACCTCTCGCAGCAAAGCTGGAGCAGAGCAAAAACAACAAAGCAAATGCCAAATCCTGACACTGCCAAAGTTCATGGCAGGGAAAGTCCTGTTTTGGCACCTCTGAAAGTAACTCTTTAATTCTCATCAGCTACAGAGCAAAGGAACAGGACACAGCCCAGGGGGAAACTGGTGTGGGAACACACAGGGGGATCCCAAAGCTCAATATCCACACCTGGAGTGGAAATATGGGATCAGCAGGGATGGGAGACACCTTTTGGGAACAGCTATCCCATAGATAAAGAGATTCTCAGAGTCCTAAATCTAGAACTTGAGATCCAGAGCCAGCCAGGTCCAAGCTGGTTTCAAACAGGTCCAACTCAACTGCAAGTCCAAGACAACTTGTGGAAGAGAGTTTGGGGAAAGACCAGGATATAAAGGAGCACTTGGGCAAAGGGTTGGACTTAAAGAAACAAGGATATAATGAGGACATAAAGAATGATAAACACATTAAGATAATAAGGATAAAGAAGAATTGCTAAGGACATAAAGGGCAAAGTGGACCAGGATCAACTAAAGCAGCCCAACTAAAGAACAGTTGAGGGATCATGATCCTGCCAAAAGCAAGGATCACCTTCCCAGCCTGAGATAACAATGCTCCAATTCAATTAGATTAACGCAGGAAATTTACTCTGGAATTTTAAAAAAAAACAAACACTAATTATGTGGCTTAATGTTGTGAACTTGGTAGCTAAAAATAAAAACTTCCTGGAAACAACCACTGGAAAATCCCAAAGGCTTCCAAACACTGGGGAAAAGGAGAATTCTGTACCCTCTAATCTTGACTAAGGCCATTCTGCTTGGATTTCTCAGGACAAAACCCCCTCTGGAAGAGCAGGATTTGCCTTGAAAAGTGTCACTGTGTCCTTAGAGCTGCTCAGTGAAGCCATTCAGCTGCTGGAACACAGAATGAGCACACACTGCATTTGGGATGCAAGTGGAGAGCTCAGTTCTCTGATTCTCCCCCCAACCTGCCCTGGGCACAGAGCCCTGGCAACAGGGTCCAGCCTGGATCATGGAGCCTGAGGGGCATCTGGGAAAGGGAAAACCCTGCAGGATTCTTGTTTTATTGGCATTTTGTTGTCCCTCTCCAAGGAAACCTTGGTGCCAAAGGCTGAAGGCCTGGTGTCCATAATTTCCAGAGGCTTGATGGACTCATTATTTGTGTCAATTAAAAAAAATCCACTGCCCTTGTACACAAAATATCACCATGGACTCATCTCTGCTGATCTTTGTCTTCTCCACCAAGGCAACAACCCCATTAAATGTCTCTATTCCCCCCCAGTGGAGCCAAGCCCACGTTTCCCAACGAATTTCAAGTGGAGAATAATAAAGTGCCTTTCCTGGTGATAAAACCAGGCTGAGAAAACAAAGCTGTGCTCTGCAGTTCTGAGTCCTGAACTGCTCTGGAGCCTCTTGTCAATTGGCTTTTTATTAAAGCTCTGAGTATTTGTTTGATTAAAGGCAGATAAACCAGGAGCACAGAGAAGAGGGAGGTGGGAATGTTCTCTTCCTCCTTGGGGCTCATGGAAAACCTGCACTAAGTTTCTCTCTCGCTTTTTGAACACTTCCCAGGTTTTATTACAGGGATATTTTGCTCAAGTGAGACCCCAGGTGCCTTCTGAGCTCCTTCCAGAGCCCAGGTTTTTGTACAGAAAAAAAAAAAGGCTTCTCACACTTTTCAGAAAATCAGGGAATTCCAGAGTGGTTTGAATGGGAAGAGACCTTAAAGCTCATCCAGTTCCCTGGGCAGGGACACCTCCCACTGTCCCAGGGGATCCAACCTGCCCTTGGACACTCCCAGGGATGGGGCAGCCACAGCTTCTCTGGCAATTCCAGCCCAGCCCCTCCCCACCCTCCCAGCCAGGAATCCCTTCCCACTCTCCCATCTCTCCCAGTGGGATCCATTCCCTGTGTCCTGTCCCTCCATTCCTTGTCCCCAGTCCCTCTCCAGCTCTCCTGGAGCCCCTTTAGGCTCTGCAAGGGGCTCTGAGCTCTCCCTGGATCCTTCCCTTCTCCAGGTGACCATTCCCAGCTCTCCCAGCCTGTCAATAAAGGATAAACTCAGAACAGCAGGAACAATGAATTTCCCAGAGACAACCAAGATCCAGGTTGTTTCCATTGACATTTTGCCTCCATCCCTTCCCAGATGGATTTATTCCCATCCCTCCTCCCTTTCTCTGGCTGTGCTGAGGCTGTTCCTGTGCCCAGTCCCATCCAGTCCCCCTGAGCAGCCCCCAGGTCACCCCAGCCCCATTATCACCCTTCCCTTCCCCTCCTCCCCCTTCTCCTGCCCAAAGTCCCGGCTCACAAATTGCTTTTTATCAGGGATAATGTGTCTGGCTGAAATGGAAGCACTTTCCCCATTACTTGTTCCCAGAAGTAGCCAAAACACCTGCAGCTGCTGCTGGGTCTGAAAAGAGGAAAATCAAATGTTGTCTGGGCCAGAAGGCTGTTCAATCAACTTTTCCTGCTGGGAATTGCTGGATCTGGACTCAGGGCTGTTGGGGACTCACTTCTAAACCCATCCAGGCTTTGGTGACAGCAGAACTTGCCAGAACACTGCAAGTTTGGGAAATATTGGATCAAACACTCCTCTGTTGCTTTTTAATTGAGTCATGAGCCAACTGTGTTTGAGCCTAATTATGGCTTTGGAGCCTAAATATGGATTTGGACAGAATTAAAAGTTTCATTCTCAGGTTTTCCAGCCCTTCTCCAAGGGGATGGGGGGGATTGTCCCCAGTTTTATCTGAGGGATGTACCTGGCACAGAGTTATCTCAGGATCAGCTTGGAATAAATCTCTGGGGCTGCCCATATTTCACTATTTCCTTGCTTTCCACATCTTCCCCTTTCTTTTGCTTGGGATTTAACTTTGCTGAAGTCACCCTAAAAACCAAGTTCAGCAGAACTTACTCATTCCATGACCCTCTTTTGTGTCTGCCAGCAAATTGCACCATTTCCTCACACAGCAACAGGGGGGCCACATGATGGAGCTGATCATTATTCCCAGTGAAAAGCAAATTCTCTTGATCATTGAGCTGAGAAAGTCCAGTTGCAGCAGCTAAAACTCCACAAGGGCTTTGCCACATGCAAGAAAAACTGTTTCCTTGAGGGTGTTCAGGAGGTGCCAATTGGAAATAGATTTGCAAGGATTTCCCTGAGGAGCAGTGGCTTCTTTTCCCCCTATTTTGGGTGACAGACTTGGGTCACTTCTGTCCCAATGCCCCACCAAAATGCCAGTTGATTTGGGGGGACAGCAGTGGATACCCAAGGCAGCTTTTCCCAGGAGAAATCGCCCCCATAGGAAACAGCACAAGGGAAAGAAGATTTGGGGAGTCCAACACCCCATCCAGGGTGTTTTCCCAACCCCATTCCTACAAAAGTCCATCCTGAGGACACACAGATCCATCCTGGACCTTCTGCCTCCCAAACCCTTCCCCAATTCCTGTGAATTGGGATGTTCCAGCCTCATCCACACTGAGATTCCCCAGGTCCCACAGGGCTCATCCCAAATATTCCACTGCTCAGCTCCCCACCCTCAGACTCCACAGCAGAAATACAGGGCTTATTCCTGCTATTTATTTTTCATCTCCTTTGGTCATAAAATAAATTCCATCTCAAATGCCTTTCAAAGCTTTGCATCTTCAGGGCAACAAGGGAGATTAAATAGAGGGTTTTTTTTTCCTGGGAAAAATAACTACAAAAATTGCTGAAGGATTCAATTAACTTGGGAAACTTCCTGTCATTGGAGATGATTGAAGAGAAAAGGTGAAAATAAATGCACATATAGACACAGACTGAGGAAAGGCTCCCCCAAGTGCTTGGAGCACACAATAAATCACCCTCTAATTGTCATAATGCACAAATATCTGGTGGCAAAGCAGATTTAACTTCTTCCTGGGATTCTTAGAGAGGTTTTGTGTCCCTCACAGTGTCCCAACCCCACACCAGCCCAGATATCCCATGGACAGACCCACCCCCACCCAGGTCACGCTGCTTCCAGACTCTCCTGCATCATGTTTTTATATCAACTGACCAATTCCAATAAAATTCTAATAAAAACTTGTTGCTGGCACAATTCTTGAGGCCAGCTCTGCTCTGCCATCAAAACAGGCTGTTCTCCTCCATGTTTACTTGTTCCTGGGATTCAAATCTTATTTTATTGCTCTCCAGAAGAGCCAAATGGATTCCTGGGCAGAGGCAGGAGCAGAACCTCCCAGAGGGAGTTGCAGGACTTGGATTTCTCCAGGTTTTTAACACAGATCATCTGTTCCCACATTCCATTTATCCCTGCGCCTTTCCAGGTGCAGAAGTGCAGCAAACACTAAGGATGGTCCAACTTACAGCAGTAAATTCCCAATTTCTGCAAAGTTCTGTGCAGAGCCAAGAGGGAAAAGCAACAATTCCTCCTTGAGGAACAACTTCCTTACAGACATTTCCCCCCAGGGACTCCAGGGGAAACCTAAATAAGTCATTCACAGTCACACAAAGGGAAAACCAGGGAATATCCAGAGCTGGAAGGGTCCCACAAGGACCCCCAAACCCCCCCATGTGCCTCAGAGTGTTGTCCAAACATCCCCTGAGCAGAGAAAACTGAGGTGGTTTTGGCCAAAGCTGTTGGTTCACAAAAATTCAGACTCAAACCCAAATGACACCAGGCAGAGCCTTTGTCTTGGGATTAATTTTTGCAAGGATCAGTTCAATTCCCCACGTTTTCCCTCCATCCTGGGAGAGGTTTTTTTGGGAGAACAACAACTTCATCTTCCTCCCCTCCATCCAGGGGTTCCTGATGTGCTTCCAGGGCTCCTCAAGGGGAAACACATCCCAGAGTGGAACAGCCAGCAGGGAACTTGGGGAAAGGAGACAGAGCACCAAAGAAATGGATGGATTTGATTCCAAATATTAAAGAGCACCCACACACCCACAGCTTCTCTCCCTCCTCATTCTGCTGGGGTGGGAAAGCAGGAATTCCCTGGACAGACACCTCCATCCACAGCTTTTCAGTTTCTCTCCCCTCTAATCCAGGGTTTAGAGGAGGAAACAAATCCCCCTGGGAATCCTGTCTGGAAGGCTGGGCTGACTTACATGTGCTCATTAAAACCCAAAAATCAGAGCTGCCTGTTCCCCCCAGCCCATCTGAGTGGGTGGATTAAGCACCACGTCCCCTCAGCCGTGGAGAAGTGACACCACTGAGGCTCCAAACATCCATCTCAAATTACTTTGTGAATCATTTTCCCCTTCTGGGAAAGGAGAGAGAGAGAGAAAAAAAGGCAAACAAGCAGCAGCTCCACAGTTTTTCTCTGTTTCTCCATTGCCACCTGCTGTGGGATGGTTTGTGCTCCAGTTCTTCCACTTCTGCTGTTTCCAGGTGGAAGGAGGGGGGAAAAAAGAAACCTTTTTATTTTGTGCAGGTATGGGAGGGATTGGGTGTGTTGTTCCACTCCGTGGAAATCATGGAATGGGAACACAAGGAGCACTAATGGAGCCCAAGGGCACAACGAGCTTGGAGGGGGCCAGAAAAATTCTCACTTCATTTCCCTCTCAAACAGGGACATTTTGCATTAGAATTCCAGGAAAACAGTGTGGGAGAATAAGAGTTATGTGAACCACCCAGAAAACAAGTGTCTGCAGGAACCTGCTGTTCCCAAAGTGTCTTTAAAGGATGTGAGCAGCCCAGGGTGTTCCTCTGACCCAGCACCAGCTGCACCCACGGATTCATTTTCCCTTTTTTGTGGGAACAAGGCTGGAAGCTGCAAGACTTTCTCCTGCTATTACACAGCAAAGCCTCAGAGCTGCACTGACTCCCCTTCATTTGCAGCCCCAGTGATGGATCTGATGCCTGAAGCCCAATTTTCTCCTTTATTTTTGGCCTCCTCCCAAGCCAAACCCCAGCGATCCTGTCACTCCCTTCAGAACTCCCAAGAATTATTGAGCAGCTGCTCAACTATTCTGGGCCTCGGATCCAGCTCCTTCAAACTCCAAAACCATCTTTACAAGAGAAAACTAACCATTTCCCCCTCAGCAAATATTCAGAAGCATCTTTTATTTAACAGGAATAAACAAGATGCTGCTGCTGCTCCTCACCCTTCAGGCTGCTAAGAACAGAGTGGGGAGTGACAACCAAACCCACTCCTGTCCTTCCCACTAATGCTGCTGCCCCCAGGACATCCCAGTCCCTCCTGGGATGCAGAGGGATGGAGGCTCAGCCTCACACAAGGCTTTGGCAGAGCACAGAGGAGCTGTCACTGCTCTGGACTCACTTAACCAAAGGCAGAATTCATTTAATCCCAGCCCAGGAAGGACAGATGTTTCTCTGCTCCTGCTCCATCACCAAGGACCATGGTGTGGTAAACACTTGTCCTCATTTCTCTGGAGACAGCAGCATTCCAAGTTTTCCTGCCTAATTGCTGAGTTCAGCTCTAATTTTAACCATTCCCACTCCTTACCCAATGCTGCTGCCCCCAGGACATCCCACACTCCATTCCTGGGATGCAGAGGGATGAGGGCTCAGCCTCACCACAATCTCAGCAGAGCACAGAGGAGCTTTGGAGACATTTAACCAAATCCAGAATTGATTTAACCCCAGAAAGATGATTTTACTCTCCTCATATTCATCAGCAAGGACCATGGTGCTGTAAACACTTGTCCATATTTCTCTGGAGAGAACAGCATTCCAAGGAAGAAAAGAGTTTTCCTGCCTAATTGCTGCTTCCATCTCCATTTTCTCCCACTCCTGGCTCTTGCAGCAGCAGCAAACCAATCTCTAAGGTCTTTCTTGACATATTTGATGCCCCAACCAGTCACCACCCTGTGCTTGCACCCAGAGCTTGGGCTATTTTTGCTGTTCCTGCCCAAACAACCACCTCCACACAGTGAGGAGTATTAATTCCTTGATTATTCTTCCCTAGGCTTGGGCTGAGTGACTCCAGAGCCTCCTTTCCCTCCCTGGTGCTCTCAGAAGAGGCTTTTGCAGCCCCAGTTTTCCTGGCCAAGCAGAGGGAGGAGAGTCCACACCAGGTTTGCAGTAGAACTGGAAGCAAGGAACCCCCAAAACCTATACTTTTACCAACTCACAGGATAATAAAGGCTCAAAAACACCTCCCAAATCACCAAGGCCAACCCTGGACTGAACCCCACCACATTCTCTAAACCATTTGGGTCTAGAACAAGGTCTAGAGCAAGAACAAGACACTGAGCCCTCCAAAATCCCTGCAAACTTCCTGAGGAGATAATTAGGGGTGTGAGTTCCCCTGCAGGAGGGAGTTCAGTGGAGCTGAAAATCTTCCATCCATCTCTCACAACAATTTACCTCCCTGCAGGTGAGAGATAATGCTGCAAATCAGGGCAAGGCAGAGGCTTCCAGCCCCAAAGACAGAAAGAAATGACAACTGGAGATAACTCAGGAGAAATATTTCACTGATATTTGGGCATCTGATACAGCCAGGTTTTAAGGGAGAGAAACTCATGCTCAGGAATGGATATTTTTCTCTTCTTCCTCCTCTTTGCAACCAAGAAATCACCTCTACTATCTCGGATTCAATGCAATGTTACAGTGCCAAACCCCTGTGACCAGTTTTTAACTCTCATCCCCCTAAGGAGGAGCTTTTCTTTCACACAATTCCAGCGCTTTTACCCCCCTCTGTGACCTAAAGATGGCTAAAAACCACCTTTCACACCTTCCTCTTGCTTTCCTTGGCACTGCTGTGAACACTTAAAGGTCACTGGAGCTGTGGCTCAGAAATAACAGCCCTTCCCAGTTCTCCTCCTCTTTGTCCTGGGTCTGGCATTTCTCACGTGGATTTTGCCTTTTGTGCCCTCTGTTCTCCTTTGCCTTCAGCCAAATCCCTGCTCCAGGGCTGGTCCCAGGGGTCTGGGGCTCTGAAGGAGCAAAAAGTCCATTTCTGCTGAGGCACCAGCCAGCAAATCACCATTGAATCATGAACAAATCATTGAATCATGAACAAATCATCATCAAATCATTGAACCATGAACAAATCACCATTGATTTGTCATCAAATAACCACTGAATCATCATCAAATCATCATTGAATCATCACCTCCATCTATTCTCATTCTTAAAATTCCTTAAAATCCTGTTGGCCACTGAAACCACATCGTTCTCCTTCAGCCAAACCTGTATTTTACTCCTGTTGTGGGTACAATCCCCCCTTACAGCCCCTGTAACACCCCCCAGCCCTTCCCCTGCCCACATCCCTTCTTTATTCCTTGACATGGGGCTGCTCAGTGTTACAGGGAGAGGAAGGACAAATACTCAGGGATCAATTTCTGTGAGAGATAAAGGATAAAAAGGCCCCCACTGTCCCAGTTTCTGCCATCTCACACCTGCAGGTTGTTCCTGGGACAGCCTGGAATTCCTGCAGGGGTCCCAGCTGGAGGTTTGTGACAACACACCCTTCTCTGTCCATCAGCTCCTCACCCCAGACCTGAAATCACACCTTTACTCCAGGGGGAAAACACAGCTCAGACAAGAACTGCCTCTGGAATCCTGGAATTCCTCAATAACTCCCACCAAGACTAAAGCCAAGCTCAGGAGGGAGGTGTGGAACAGCCCTGGCAGGACAGGCTGACTCAACCTTGGTGTTCCTGGAGCCCCAAAAATCAGAGTCAACACTGAATCCTTGGAACTGGAGCAACTCCAGTCCCACATGGCCAGAAATGAACAGTCAGATCTGCAAGTTCTCTGCAGCTCCCAAAAACTAAAAAAACCCCTTCCTGTCTTCTCACTTCCAACCCACTGCATGTCCTGTTTCAATCACTTTCACAAAAACATCATATTAATTTCCCCAAAAAAACCAAAACCAAGCCCTTACCTTTGTTGATTTGAGCTCTCTCTCCAGCAGCAACACCCAAACTCACTTCTCCACCTCCAGCAGCCACCAGAGCTCCCTTCCCACCCTGATTTATAGGGGAGCAGCTCCTACCAGGTGTAAATGATGTCCCCCCACCTCCTCCTTGAAAAGCTGCAGCTGGGGGATGAGATTTCCAACATTCCCA
>VYZS01071823.1:16170-79364 GCA_013400695.1 Neodrepanis coruscans | reverse complement strand
TGGAAATCCCCTGAGATACACACTCATTCCCACTTAACTTTGGCTCTGTCCAAAAACCCTGGCATTTGAGCTAACAGAGCAGGATGGTTAACCTCTAAAGACTTTGGTATGAAATGTAATGAATCATATGAGATAGCAAGCGAGTTTCACAGAAAACTTTTGAAGAAAATAGGTGACCTTGGAGTGATGTTCTGACTTTCCAGGCTGGATGAGATTGTTTCCTACTTAACCCTATTTTATCATGCCTGCCCAAGGCAAGTTTTTGGAATTGCCTTCCCATGTCATCCTTTTGTTTGCTTTTAACTTTGGGGAATTAAAAGTTTATTAGTGAAAGAGCAGGAACTATTCCCTTCCCAAAGCTGTATTCAAACAGGGTCTGTGGTCAGGCCACATTGCTCACAGCTTTCTCCATTTGGACACCCAAGCCAGAGATACTACAGCTTCTCTGGGCAACCTGTGCTGCTGCTTAACTGTACGTGCTGTGGAAGTTTCTCCTTGCAAATCTGAGCTTTTCTCTCTTCAGTTTGTAATAATAATCAATCATACTCCCACTGTATGCCACAGAGAGTAGCCTGGCTTCCATTTTTCATGTTTTAAAGCCGAAGACCTATTGCTACTTAATGTGACGCCTTGTTTATCAGAGAGCTGTAAATTTCATCATGCTGCTCCTGTGGGACACCTCTGAAGTGGTACATGTGCACCTCATTTAAGGTGCCTTTTGCTGGCTTTCTTACAAGGCTCCATATTGGGACTCAGTCCTGCCTTCAGGATTTTCACATGACCTCATGCATGGTCAGTCTGAACCAGCAATTTCCTTCCCTCACATATGACTAATCTCTTCTTCCCCATGTTTGCCTTCATCTTGCTCTCCCTGACTCTCATCCAATTTCTTTGTTTGTGTGTGAGTTCTCATTTTCCATATGACCATCCTCCCACCTCTGATTTCTACCAGCATCTCAGGGCACCCACATTCTGCTGCTCTCTCTTCCTCCTTCTGCCTTCCTCAGCCTCTACTCCCATCTTAACTCATCCCACCAGCTCCAGTCCTGCTCTCCTTTTGCTCTCTCTCCCTCCTCCCATGGAGTAGATCTGAGACTTGGTTCTTCTGCATTCAGACTAGAAGTGCTTGGTCCCACAAGTGTCCAAGCTCAGCAGCAGGATGATTCTACTGCAGATTCAAGTCTAACCTCCAGTCCCAACCTCAGCATTTAGTTTGTGACTCACGAGTTCCACCTTTGAGAGCTGCAGATTTACATGCTCAGTATAGGCCATGTAATATGGGATTATCCTTCTCCAGAGCCTGAGCAATGCTGCTTGCCAGAGGGGATACTACTGCCTACTGTGTTTTCAGCCTAGAAACTCTCTCCTTTGCAGTGCTTTTGTTTTACTATACGAAAGTAAACAGTTCAGTTCCAAGATATACCTGTCAGTAGTCTGCTCCTCTTCTCTATCTATCTAGTTTGGAGAGCCATATCAGCTTAATTTCCCTAATGAAGTCACAATACCTTATCCTTCAACTCCATTTATGTGTAATATGAATGCTCAGTTTAAAGTTTAGTAATTTGTAAACTATAAGCAGTGACTTCACTTCATGATCTCTTTGCTTAGAAAAATTATCCTTGTCACACCTGCAAAATTATCTGATGTATTGTCCCTGCTGCTAATAATATCCTTTCTCATTTTCTAAGTTTAATTTTGCACTGCTCATATCCTTTTATAGCTCCCAGTGAGTTACTGTGTTATCCTGAAATTGTAGGGTGGCCAGACCATGGCCACCAGTTTATACAGCACGAATTCAGTTGGGGCTGGGGCCCTATATACTATAGAAGATCAATCATAGCAATTATTATCTATGGAGAGTATTAGACACTCAAATAGGTGGCATTCATTACCGTTGAGCTCAGACTTACACTTGTATTCCCTGTGACAGTGATGGAAACAACATTGGGGTTTTTTTTGTTTTGTTTCGGAATTTTGTGATGGATTTAGTTCAGTATTATTTCTAATTCATTTTTTTTTTCCTTCTTTGGTGGTGGTGATGGAGATTCCTCATTCTCAGCTGCATGTAATGCATTGCCATTTTAACTTTCTGTCCTGTATAATGAGCATGTCAGGGGTTCCTGCTGCTATGATTAAGACACAGTAGTGGAGATGGAGGATTTGGGGGGGACTCAGGGAGGCAGCTGTGGGGTGCAGTGGTCTAGCTGCCTTGCCATGACCCTCAGACTCAGGACAGGGAAGCTTTCCTAAGCTGCATCACATTGAAACCCAGCAGTTGCTGGGAAAAGAAAGGAGGAAAAGTTGCAATAAAAACTGTCTTACAACAGCTTTTCTGTTTACAGCTGTCTTACTGCTGCAGGGTTTAGCAGCAGATCAGTCTCATCAGCTCTGCAATAACAAACTGAGCTTGCAGAGAGACTGCTTTCTGCCTATCCAAGAGTGAACGACCAGCCCTGAGAATTTCTGGTTTTCTGTCACCAAGTAATGAGCAGCTACAAGATGGACCCCTGAGAAGTTGTGCTTTTGTGCTTCTGATGGGGAATAAGTTGTTAGCCATCCATCCAAAAAACACTCCAGTTTGACAAACTGTTTTTTTGATGAATAGAGGAGGAGTTTTCTCAGCCGCTTGCTGATGGAATGCTGCTGTTCCTGCCTTCGGAGCAGCTGCCTCTCCAGACGCTGCTCCAGCATCTCCCTCATGGACAGCAAGCTGCTGCCTTGGGGGCCATGGCTCCCCAGCACAGCCCTCACTTTTCCTTTTCAATATATGAGCTCGTGTCCTCCCAGGGGAGGTGAACGACTTGGCAGCAGGACAAAAAAACCTCAGAAACAAACTCTGGGGGAAGTGCTTTATAAAAATTGCACTAATTCTTTACAAAATGTAATCAGGACTAATGAGAGGAGGTGCAGTTCCAGCATGCTGCTAATTAAGCACTAAAAACCTGAGCACTGTTGTCAGCACCTCCGTCTCCAACGATAATTTAAAATATGGTATTCCTCTCCTTCCAAATCCCCCTTGATGAATAAATGAAGTGACACTCAGTTATGATCACATAAAGTTATGGCAAAACCCGTTCACTTCAACCTGTTACACATCTAAGAACAGCCTCTGGCAAAGACGAGGGCTCATTCCAGTTACAACGAAACAAGAAAATATATTGCTATCTTTTTTTTATAAACAGTTACTGAAAATTGCACTTGTTACTTCTCCACAGCCAGTGGCAGTATACCGCTTCCTTACTTGGCTAGCATCCAGCCCTAGCCTGTGCTGTGTGCCTGCCATGGCTTGTTTGGGAAATCAGCTCCCAAGCTGTAATTTATCCTTCCAGCTGGTGCCTGTGCAGTGTTACTGTAGGGATGTGCTAATTACCTGGTATTAATTCAAGCAGAGACAAGCAAACTGCATTTTCTAATTCGTAGGTGGGATGAAGATATTGGACATTTGTTCTACCTTTAACAGCCTTTTGATTTGCCTTTCAATGAAAACATTAAATAGGTCTCCCCACTGTACTGGGCCTTGGGGAACCCCTGTAGTGCTGGCTGGCATTGGCTCTGCTGGACATGCGGGAAGCTTCTCACAGCTTCTCACAGAAGCCACCCCTGTAGCCCTCTCACTACCAAAACCTGGCCATGCAAACCCAATACATGAGACAAGCAGATGGGTTGCTTTTGCTTCACACAGGAGTGGGTTTGTGCTTCCAGCCCCTGCCTGGGGTGCCAGCTGCTCCACAGGATTCTCGCCTCACCCTTTGCACCCAGTGACTCTGCCCCAATGAAGGGCAGCTTTCCTCATATAAGAGACCATACTGTGAAAAAGCTTTCCTTGAAATTTGTGCATCACCCACAGTCTTCTCTCTTTCTTCAGGAATTTCTGAACCAAACCCAGGCAAGACCCAGGAGTCTGAAAGGTCATCAGGTTTCTCCATGCTTCACACATGGTGGTAAATGAGTAAGGGAGAAGACCCAAACTGTTTTCACTAGTTGTTTATTTTAAAGTTTTTGTAACAGGTTTTCTTGATGTATTTTCACTCTTGAGGAGTGAAAATCATCTCTGAGAGCTCAAGATGGAAAAAAATGCTTCCTGACAAGTGACAGTGACTATGCCCCAAATCCCAAGGATATCTTCTTTACACCACTACCCTCCCAAGCTTTTCAGGTAGTTCAGGTTTTTATAAGAGCACTGCCCCTGTGCTGAGGAGGCTATTCATTTTTTTCAGGCCGGATCTCATTTTATTTCTGTTGTAGTTTGCATTTTCCATTTTAAAAAATCGTTCTTCCTCCAATAGGTCTACCAAAACACACATCAGAGCTCATTTTTGCTGGTTACTTCCAGTTATTCATTACATTTGCACTGGGGCTTTTCTGTACAGTTTCCATTAGGGGGCCTCAAAGTTCAGCACAGGGAGGCTGGTCAGAGGTGGGGCAGGGTTAAAAGATGGCATGATGTTTTGATTCCATGCATGATAGGAAACTATTAACTTTGGTACCAGTGATAGGGCCTTAGTTTGGGGCAATCTGCCTTGCAGTGCTTAGCTGGTGTGCAGCTCTCTTAGAAACATCCTAAACTAAGGCATACTCTTGGTATAAGCAAATACCCCAGGAGTTTCCCACTGGCTTGGCATCCAAGACCTCTGTTGTGGACAGTATCCTTGAAATTTAAGTTGGCACCAACAACCAAGTGCAATACCTTGGCTGGGAGTAGCCTGCCTGCCTTAGGGCAGCCCAAGGGCTTGTGCTGCCCTGCTCTGCACAAAGCCAAGAACCAACTCTTCTTCCCACACGGCTGCACTGAAAAGCAAGCCAAAGCCAGCAAGCATTTGCATTTCTGTAGATGTTCCTCTAACCCCTTAAATTGCACTTGCTGCTTTGAGGCTAGACATGTGTTGAAGTCCCACAAATATTTCAGCTGTCATCAAAGGCAGAAAGAACTTGAGTAGGTTGTCACTTATTTTTAGAGCCGATGATAAACCTATGGAAAAGGTTTTGTGTTTGCCTTGTGAATATCTTTCCACTTAATAAGAATTATTCACCCACTCTTCTTCCTTGTCTGGAGTAAGCAGTGACTTCGAGTTCCAGTCATAAAACTTCACTCTCCATGTTTGAGGATCCCTCCCAGCACGGTTTACACCAGCCATCCTGGTGACATGCTTGTGTCAGCCCCTCAAATATGTCTGACAAGGCAAGGGAAAGGCAAGTGGTCTGTCAGCTTGCTGTCATTGGCAGGAAAAGGGGGGACTTGTCACAGCAGAGAGTGGGTTCCCCTTTCCCTAGGCAGCTGAGGAATGCATGCTACTTGCTATTAGCAAAACAGACTCTCACTCCCTTATTTAACTCTGAAAAATAATCTGTTCTTCTGGCAAGTACTTCTAAAAAATCAGTAAATGCAGGAAAATAATGCAGAGAGGAGGAGAAGTTCTCTCGGGAGCAGTGTAACAGTGTCCCTAGTAGACAGGCATGCTATCATCATGATGGCTCAGGTGCATGTGGTTAACCAGTTAGATAATTGATGGAAGTTTATCAAATTGGTAGAATATAAAGATGATTCAGTTATTCAAGACAGGAATACTAGAAAGAAAGTGGAAAAAGGCCTCCAGGCTGTGAAGAGTAGTGGGTGTATGGATAGCCGCAATGAGTGGTGGGTGTACGTGTGGCCTCGATGACAGGTGTTGAACACACAGTAGCTGCCCCCCAGTGTTTTCCCATGGTAGTTAGGGCCTCTATGAGAATCAGTTTGTACTGAAAATGCCAAAAACTGCTTGCAAACAGTCCTAACAATGACACTGAAACTTTAGCAGAGATATACTTGATCTGGAATGAAATGAAAAGTCCCTGTGAGTGGACATGAAGAGGGTCTCCCTCTCAAAGGGCTCCAACCCTATGCTCCAGAGTTTTGCCAAGTTTTTTACAGGGAGCAGTGTTAAAGAAAACCATTAACTCTCTTCCAGTTTTGTTTTTACCCAGGTCTAGAAACTATATAAAGAGACTAGGAACAGGACCACAGTCCCTCTGTCTGAGATGACACCACCAGTTGGGTGTGAGAAGATCTCCCCTTTCTCGGTTTCTACCTGTCTGCTGGTTATTTGTTGTACCATGCCTCAGTTCAGCAGGAGTGCTCTGGCCATATGCTCAGCCAGCCTCCTGTCCCTTGACTGATGCCTCAGTGTGATTGCCAGTCATGTGGACATGTGCCTTGCACACTGGAGACAGGACCCTTGAAAAGAAATGGCAGTTTTGGGTCACTTGCTCGCTGCAGCATTTACCAATGGCTTGCTCTCTGCAGCTCCCCTCTCAGAGCACAGCACTCTGGATTTAAGAGTCTTTGCCCTGCACTGTCTATGCTGTCCCATATTGTATTTTATTCCAGTGGGGGAAAATAGAGAAAAAGAGACAGATGCTGGAAGTCTGCATTGCAAGTGGCTCAGTCATTTACCCAACCTCTCAGTTAATTATTCTCACTTCATGTGAAACATCCTTGTTTCAGGTATATTATGTGAGAGATGTAACTAAAGAATGAGAGACCTGGCAGTGTGGCAGTGAGTGTCTGTGGGGAGAGCAGGAGGTGTTGCCTGCAGCAACAGAAGCCCTGAGGAGCACGATGCTGGGCAGCTGGTGTCAGCCATGGATGGAACTGATTGGCGTCTCCCCTGTGGCTCTGCAGAGCCCCATCTGCCCACAGTTCACAGCAAAGCTCTGTTCTGGACAAGAATGTTCATGTCTCCAGCAGACAGGACAGTGATAACACGCCCTTCCAGAGGGTCAGCCAGAATTTCCCGAAAGACACAGCCATACCCAGGAGGGGTTAGCTAAAGCACTGTACTTATTTGAAGGCATAGAGAAGTAAAAGATTCAGCAAGACCTCCAGGAAAGTTTTCAAAACTATTTTTTTTGAATGCAAGTCTGTAGAAAACAAAGGTGTTACACTGCAACACTCACATTGGGCTATTTGATTTAGTAGGTCACGTTGAGCTCAAATGTAATTTCATTTGTTCTTCTTCTTCTTGCTGTCCTCAAATATAGGCCAACTTCCTTTTAGATACAGTTGAATGGTGAAAGATCTGATTTTCAAAGGTCCAACCTCCCTGTACCACCTCCTGCCTCCAGCAAAGTTCAGGAGCTCCTGGTGAGTGTGAAAAAAAAGAGCCCTGGCACATCTATACACAGGTCTGAAAGAGCCTGAAATCACTTATGATGTTAGGTCCCTATGGAGCAAAGAGTTCATCCAGTTCAATATTATCCTTTGTTCTCCTCCTCTTCTTGCTGTGCCACACTAAAGTGTATGAAGGGTGGGGGGAGTATTCACCTGTGTGCAAATGCTTGGAAAGGGAGTGAGAAAGGAAGGAGAAGCTGGCTTTGCTGGTGTGGGTGTCATGAGAGGCAATCGTGGGCCTCTGTGGTTATTTCTTGTGAAGATCACAAAATAACTTGGAGAAACAACATGCAAACACTAGAGCCTATCTGCCTCTCTCTGAGCATCCCCTTAATTGCCCCACATGTGTCTTCTCCAAGAATGACTTTTGCTGTTGGGAAGTTGGAGAGGCCCTGAGAGGTCTTATGCTTGGGAAAAAAACAGCAACTTGGAAGAGAAAAGAGAGAAGGGGTGCTATAAAATGAGACAACATGGGTAAAATATTCTGCTACATCTCATCCAGGGGAGCAGCACAGCAGTGGGAAGACAGAAAGTCTTTATGCTACTTCTCTACCACGCCCTTAAGCATCCCCTGCCTCTCTAGGGGAATGACTTCAGTGGGACTATCTCAGAGAACTGAGTGTTCCCTTCTTCAAAATCTGGTGATAAGCATGGAGGTTTTTGTGAAACTCTTTGATGTTGCCATCTCCACGTGGGGGAGTACAGGACAGCACAGCAGGAGTGGGATGATAATTCTTGCTACACAAATTTGCTGGAGGGTCAGGGTTGGAGATTTTGTACAGTGCCAGAGGGGTGCAAAAATATCTATGCCCTGATCTTCTAGGAGGGTGGGGGCTCTGGCGAGCCAGCCAGGGCTCCCTGAAAGGATGAATCCTCTTGATGAGAGGCTCTTGGCAAGAAGCAGTGCCTACTCCCCTCCAGCTGAAGAGCAACGTGCTCCTATCTGCCTCCCTGATCCTGACCTGCCTGCTGGGATGGTGTTAGTGCAGCTATAAATACAATAGCAATATTATTTATTTCAATTAACCTGTTTTCTGATTAGAGCAATCAAGCCAGCAGTCATGCATCTCATGGAAAGTGGCTTCAATATATTTTTTTGATTGCTGATGCTGCCAGCTGAGTCATAGGAATCTGGGATCCAAGTGCTCAAATGCCCTGGACTTGATTTTTTCCTAGTCCTGTGTCCACTGTAGATGCTTTCTGCCACCCAGCTGAATGAGTGTGTCAGTGCCATCAGCACTAGGACAGCTGTGAAGAAAAACCTTTTTCAGTAGTATCAATATGTTCCTCTGCAATCTGTAATGTACAGGATAGCACCTGCTCAGCTTCTGGGCTGAAAATGCAAGTGAAAGTACATAGGACCATAGAATGAGTTGGCTGGGAGCTCACCCAGTCCATGACAGGCCACAGAGAGATGTACCTTCTACTAGACCAAGTTGCTCAAAGCTACATCCAGCTTGGCCATGAACACTTCCAGGGATAGGGCATCCACAACTTCTCTGAGAAACATGAAACAGTGCATCACCACCCTCACAGTAAAGAATTTCTTTGTAATATCTAATCTAAATCTGTCCTCCTTCAGTTAAAACCAATCTCTCTTGTCCCGTCACTACAGGCCCTGGCAAAACATTATATCCCCCTCGTCATCCATCTGCCATATGTGGGTATGGGACTGTGGTCCCTCTTGTGCACATTCCATAACCAGTCCCTGTCTGCAGTTTGGGTGGGGAAGGACCAGGAGGTCGTGGCTGGGAGATGTGGCAACTCCTGCCAGTACTGTAGGCACAGGATTGCTGCTCGGGTGTCAGGAATATGCCTTGTGCCTACAGACGTGGTGAGAGCAGCAATCTTGTTGCTTTTCTCCTCAACAAATTCTTTGTAGGTGGAACCTATATATAATGTACTTCAGCTTCCTAAATGCAAAGCATAGGAGGCTAAAATGTGCCCCAGATTGACGTCAGCAGTATTTCAAGTGTGTAGCTGAAGGCAGTATCCCTTTGATATCTGTGTATTCTTATCTGTTTTGCTGATGTCATGGGTAGTTTTTCCTTCCATTCATCTGTTTAGAGGTTTTTTTGAACTGTATTTTAAGTAATGATTTTCACCAGCAGAATGGAAGAGAATTAGCAAAGACCAGGATCGAGGAGCATGTAGCTGTTTCAAGAATATGATGCTGTAGAAAATATTTCTTTGAGCTTCCTACAGTCCAAAATAAGCTTAGAGTCACATTCTTTGGGGGTGCAAAGTATATCACAGACAAGCCAGTGGACTTTAAACTGTGCACATGTCTTTCAGCTATCAGGGATCCAGGTGATAGTTTTGCTTTCAGAAGCACACCTATTCAGTAAGAAATGGTTTCTCAGTAGCTTCAGAAATGCAAGATCTGGCTCAAAGCTGCACAGGCATTTCTGTTGCAGGCAATAGGCAGACAGTAGGGAGAGAGGAGCATGGGGGAGATGTTGCAGCGCATATTTGAGAAAGTTAAGGATGGGGAATAGCCTTCAGTGGGCAAGGGCTGGAATTTCCAGGAGCTGTTGGTCGAGCACATCTCTCTTTGTCCCACACTATCTTCTCCCTCATCCTCCCAGGGAAGGAAAAACCTCCCATTAGGCTCTCCAAGCTCCTGGGAACTAAGGCACCCTTATGGCCATCTTGCTGCCTCCCATCACCCCATTAGATATGCCCGCAGAGAGAACGTAAGGTATGCTGTCAGTGAATGCAGCCCCCACACAGGAGGCTTTCCACAGGTAAAGAGCTCCCGTGAAGGGTGCAAGAAGCAGCCTTTCTGAACCCCCATGACCTCAAGCAAACAAACAGGAATGCCTAAGATTGCACAACAGGAAGATGCACACTTCTCTCTTGTATGGCGAATACTACTAATTCATAAAAGGACAGAGCACACTCAATAACCAGCCATCTCTTTTGCACCAGTCAAGGTTTTCCACCACTTCAGGGAGCCCTCAGTGCCTCTATCCTTAGTTGCTACTGATGTTTCCACTGCATGGGGAAAAAGATTGTGAAAAAGAACAAGATTTATCTGTCCTCAGAAAAAGCCACACTTTAAGTGTCTGCTGACAAACCTTCAGTGATACATTTCTTGTGATAACACTATTTGTAGAAAAGCTTCATGCTGTGGGTTTGGTATAAGCAGTGGCTTTACACATGCTACTTCTTCAGAAAACTCTTATCTACCAACTAATTGGTGTAATTAGTAGCCTGGGCCTTTAGTGGTGTTATTTTAAACAGATTGTTCTCTATGATGGTAACTATCAGTCTGTTCTCTGTATCATTTCCTTGAAACCTCTAACAAGTACCTCTGCCCTCCTGATAAGGCCACTGCTCAGGGAGTTAAGAAATGAGGAGAGAACATGAGCACAGAGGCAATTATTGGAAAGTACATCTTATCCCTTAAAAAGCTGGTTCTATTGAAGAGTACTCAGGCCTAACAGAAAATACCCTGAGAGGTCATTTGGGAAAATTTGTTATGCAAAAACAACATGTACTAAACCCACCCAAGGTAAAGGACATTCAGGTTCCTGAGAAGTCAGCAGCCATCACACTAAGGGCTGTTCATACTAAGAGCTGCTGGCAGCTCCTGTTCCTCCCTGTGCCTCTTAATCCCTTTCAGTATTCCACAGCTATCATGCACCACCATACCCAGTGCCATTGCCCATCTTAGATATTGAGGAAGCAAGAAGTGTTCACTGAGCCACTTTTATAGAATCATAGAGTCACAGAATGCTTTGGGTTAGAAAGGACCTTTAAAGAACATAACCCCTTGCCTTCAGCTGTGATATCTTCCACTAGATCAGGTGGATCAAAGCCCTGCTCACCGTGGCCTGGAACACTTCCAATGATGGGACATCATTTGTCAAAGTCCTGGCCCACTGGGGAGCTCCTGCAGCACTGGATGTTAGCAAATGCAAAATCCATCTACAAGAGGGGCCAGAAGGAGGATCTGGAGAAGTACAGGCCTATCAGCCTGACCTCAGTGCTGGGGAAAGGCACACAAGACATGCAAGGAAACAAGGGAAGCAGGTACAGCCAGCATGGGTTTTTTCAAAGGCAGGTCCTGCTTTGACCAACCTTATTTCTTTTTATGACAAGGTGACTTGTGTAGTGGATGAGGGAAAGGCTGTGAATGTTGTCTGCCTGGACTTCAGTGAAGCCTTTGACACAGCACAAGTTTTTCACAGCACTAGACTGTCTGGAGCACAGATCTTACAAAGAGCAGCTGAGGGAGCTGTGGGTGTTTAACCTGGAGAAAAGAAGGCTCAAAAGAGACTATTGCTCTCTACAACTACCTAAAAGGAGCTTGTAGTGAGGTGGAGACTGGTCTTTCCTTCCAGATAGCAAGTGATAGGACAAGAGGAAATGGCCTCAAGTTGCATACCAGGAGTGGTTTAGATTGGATGTTAGGTAAAATTTCTTCCCTGAAACAGTTGTGGAGTATTGGAATAGGCTGCCCAGGGAAGTGACTGAGTTACCATCCCTGGAGGTATTTAAAAGGCATGCAGATGTGGTGCTTAGGGACACGGTTTAGTGGTGGACTTGGCAGTTCTGGGTTAATGATTGGACTCGATGATCTTAGAGGTCTTTTCCAACCTGATTCTATAATTCTATCTCACACCACTAGCACTGTTTTCCAAGCACTCTACCACTGCCTGCCTCTGAATTCAGCCACTTCACACATACTTTGCACAGGGAAGCATTCGAACATATCTGCCTCAGAAAAGGAGATGGGGGCAAGTGCAAACTGAGGTTTGGAATCTGGCCAAAGCTACACAGAGTTCAAAAGCATTATGAGAACTCTGAACATGCCAGTCACATCAGCCAGCAGCCTTGGGGATGCAAAGATTTCTCCAGAAGTAGATGCTTGGAAGCCACTAATGCTCAAAACTATGGTAGTTCCCCTTATTTCATGCTTGCAAGTGGAGTGGAGCAATTTTTGTTCATTCTGTTCCAGGTCCATCTGAATCTCATACCTACCCTGGAAAAGAAAACACAGAGCGAAGCTGACAAATTTAGATATGAAAAATCTCCCCTAAATTGCAACAAATATCTACACAGTGAGGAAGGGTTCAGTCTTGCCTTAAAGGACTGTCCTGAGCTGGGGAGCATCTCTCCATAAATGAGCAAGAGTAAGATAAGTAAACTGAAGATGGAGCAATGCCACTCTGTCCTGTCTCTCTGGTGAAGTCACTAGCCGTGCTGCATTTCATCTTGGAGAAGTATTCAGACATAGGTTTGCACTAGGTTTATTGCGCTAGGTTTATTTTCTTTTTGTTGTTTCTTTCTCAGTCATGCTCAGAAAATGCAGCTTATCTAACTGTTAAGTACCTCCACAAAGCACACCATGTTTGGTGTTCAATATAGGCAGATCATTACCTCAGCCTTGCTTCAGTCATTACACATGAAAACCAGCAAAGCATAAAGGAATAGTGATCAAGGCAGCAAAAAGATCAGTGGAGCAGGGATGCTGTTGCAATGTCTGTGGCGTGAGAACCTTGTTAGTCAGAGGGACAGTTATGCTGGGGTGACTCAGCTTGGGAAAATGTGTTTTTTGATGACTTAATAAAATATTGTTTAAGTGTTGGGGTTTTTAATTTAAATATTGCTATTATTGATTCTTTACTAGTGGATATCAAGCTTATCTAGCAGACTTGTAGCTATCACTTCAAAACATGCTCCATGTGGTGCTACCTGAAGCTTAGGCTTTCATTTATGATTTTGCTGGCTTTACCATTTTGCCAAGGAGGCACCATTTGAACCGAGCAGGTAGTCTGCATTGAGCTCTTTATCCATAATAGGTATGTAGTGTTTCAGCTGTTTCCAAGAACTAAATTAGGCGGAAGTGTTTTGCAGTCCAGTATTTTATATATTACAGGATGTGCTAGTAGATGTTCTGGTCTCAAAATACCACCACAAGTCAT
The DNA here is from genome assembly GCA_013400695.1 of Neodrepanis coruscans. Classification (NCBI taxonomy): domain Eukaryota; kingdom Metazoa; phylum Chordata; class Aves; order Passeriformes; family Philepittidae; genus Neodrepanis; species Neodrepanis coruscans. The sequence continues at coordinate 66,284 of VYZS01071823.1, read as the reverse complement.
CAATGCTTTTGAAATTTATCAGCCTCTGCTTTCTCAGATCTCATATGTTCCCCAGAGACTTCTCCAAATTCAGCATCTCTGTGGATACTTTATGCTAGCACTGAGCCTGCTCTGCCCTGGCACATCCCTGGTGTGCTACTTATCCTGCACATTGGCCATATCTAGGGGACAATGACCTATGCTTCCTCCACAGGTCAGTATCAGAGCAGAACTTTCTCAGTAATAGTTTATTTCAGCTCCTGGGTGCCATGGACCAGAGGCCAGAATGCCTCTCAGCCCTCTGCTTGTGGTACTTCTCCCATTGACACAGAGAAGCAAGGAGGGAAAGGAAGTGTCTTTGAATGCCAAACAGAAATAAGTTCATTCAAGGATAAAAGGTATGGAGGGAGGAGGAGGGCCCTAGGAGACAGACAGACTGGAGACAGCAAGGGCAGAAGGGGTCAGCTAGCTCAGAGGGGATAAGCAAATGAAGAACAGCCTGTAACCAGTACAGCACACTCCTTTCTTGAAATCTGGAACAGGACCCAGCACTGGCAAGTCTCCACATTCCTCTGCAACCAGCAACATCTCTGCCATCAGCTGGTGGAGAAGGGGTGGGGTTAGGAGTCAGGATGCACGAGCACTGGCACATGGGCATCCCTATGGGTTCTGCAGCAGCTTGTTGGCCACAAAGCCTTGCAGCCACCTGCTGCATACTCGTAGAAAGCTTGTATGAGGTCCCTGGGCTTCAGCAGAGGGAAATAACTGCTCATCTGTGCCCTGGAGAGGGAAGGATGTGAGAGAGGAGGGAATGGGCTGTACACACTGCTGTCCTGCAAACCCCCTGCAATGACAGAGTAGATATTGCTGAAAATGCTGAGAACACCTGGAAAATGCCACCACCCATGCAGCCTCCTCTCCATTCCTCAAAAAGTAGGAACAATCCTTTCTTGTTTAATTTCTCATTTGAGTAACTCCATGCTTTAATCGGAAAACTCAAGTGACTCCAGGAGCAGAGTCCTACAGCACATTCCTCCTGTCACAGCTGGCAAGATCCTTATCCTTCCTGTAAGTTATTCAAGTCATCCGCTTGGGTCTGCTTGTCCAGAAAGACTCTGTCTCATGCTCTCACTTCTCACATCACTCTTCAATTTCTGAATGCTAGCCTCAATTTATCAATTTTAAGTTCACTTATTCTCAGGATTTTCAAAGTCTGGGGTTCACTATGTTCTATTTAAAGGGCAATCTCCATGCTTAATAGGTAAGTCCTCAAAGAAGCACCAACCTGACAGTCAGAGTATGCTTGATTTCTTTTATTGCTCATTCTCTTATTGGTTGGATTTGTAAAACTGAATGTTTTAGAGATATTACTGTATGTCAGCTAAAGTTATTGCACCAGACTGAACTTAAACAGTGGCAGTATATTGCCAATATTGAAAGTCCAGACTGACTGAGAGCTATGAGCCTACTTTTTTCATTCTTGTTTTTCTTTAACTTTAGCTCAGATCATCTCAAAGAGGACAAGAAATGCTTGTGAGAGTTTAAGCTGTATATCCCCAGTTTTATTTGCCATATAAAGCGTAACTGAATAAAGCTATAAGAATGTTCATTAAGAATAATTCAGCACTGGCAGAAAGACAGATGATAACACCTATGGTCCTTCTCTCCTAACAAGAATGTACAATTTTAAAGAAAAGACTCCCAGTTCCCGAAAATAAAAAACGAGTGCTCTCAAGCACTCCCACTTGCAGTTGTGTTGGTCTAATTTTGTGCCAGTGCAGCCTAGATGGGTGCATAGGGATCTGTGTCCAGGGTAACAGAAGAGTATCTCAATACTTAAAGACTACCATCCCTCTTTTTCGTTTTGCCAAAGGAGCATCACAGAGCATAAGGTTTTGCCAGGGGCAGATCTACCAACAGCAGCCACACGCTTCCTCTCCGTCCATGCTCTGTTCAAAAATTCAGGAAACCTCTCTTCAAAATTTCCAGCTCTTGCTCTTCCTGCAGCTTTCCTATGCCCACCTAGCCTTGGCATCACCCGAGTTTTTAGGAAACACTTTCTGTCCTCTCCTTTTGTTAACAGTTTCCTAATTCCCTTTCCACCCACCCACATCCCCCTCATTTCCCCGCCCTGTCTTCCTCACTTCTTCCTTTCAGCAAATTGTGAGCATCATTTCCTGGACACCCCAACCCTTCCACCAGCACCTTGGTTGGTCTGGGTGTCCTTCAAGACGCTGGATGCTTCCACAGACATCTCCCACCCCCTCCACCCAGCTGGAAAAAAACAAGTAGGGTTCCCAAGAAGTCCTGCATCCCGCTCTTTGACTGTTGAAGCTTTCCATTAGCTGTGGATAGAGATGATTCAGGACCTGCAATCCTCGTGGGAAGAAGGGAGGTGTCCTCTCTCCTGCTCCGTTTTTTGGGAGAGCGGTTCCCGGCGGTTCCGCAGCGCCACCTGGTGGAGCTGAACCTCGCCTGGCACTGCCCGGCATCGCCCGCCTCGCCCCTCCCCGAACCGCAAAACACGGACGAGCCCCGTCCTAACACGGCTTGTGGGGTGACATGGTTTAATCCTCCGTGGGCAACCAAGCCCTCCATAGCTACTTACTCAGTCCTCCTTGGGTCTGCGGCCCTCACTGTCGCTAAAATAGTTACCAAGCTCTCCCTCCCCTCAAGACTGAAAAGGGCTGGAAACCTTGAAAAACCTCGGAAAACAATGTCTTTGAGTACAGAATGTGTAAAATGTTTCCTTTCATACAGGTGGCCCGGCAACGAAGCAACGAATAAGCAATAACGCAGCCAAAAGGCTCCTCTGGCATCAATGAAGTTCCCCCAACAGAAAAAGCTCCTGAAGTCACATCCTATGCACCCTTGGGGAAGGCTTCTTGGAGACAAGTGAGATGCCCACATTCTCTGCTTCCACTCTTGCTGTCTGTATGCACCACATTTGCACTCAGAAGCAAATTAAAATCACCACTGGCAGACTTGTTGCAGATCTGCTCTCTTGATTATGTCAGGGATACAGCCCATTGCATCTCACCACCTCCCTTTCCTTTAGAAACAGACATGCATTCTCCTTGAGGTTTTATAAAACTTCTGATGTATGTCCCATTGGAAGTCAGGCTGGTCATATGGAGGTACAAGCTCGAGGCAGCAGGAAGGGCTCACAAATTGCGGATTCTAACCTTGTCCTGCCACATCTGTACGTTACCTCCATTTTTTCTACATGCAAAGTGTTAAAACCAAGGGAAGTCTTTCTGTCTGCGGCCTAATAAGCTCAAAAGAAAAATAACCTTAAGCTGTATAGAGGCATGCTCTGAAGTTCTACATGTGAGACCTGAACATTTTGTGGAGCACTGTGCTTGTGGGCTCTTCTTTAAGCAGCAAATATGTGTCTCACAGGTGGGCAGGGCGTGCCACCTCTCTGGCGTCAGCAGACCCTACCGCTCTGCCTCCCCTGCCTGCTGCACATACAAATGTGCCACTGGAAAAGTTATGAGCTTTTGATTGTCACTTGCGGAGTGAGATATTGAACCATCGAAGTGCTTATTCATTTCTGTTATCTGATTGTTGTAATGTTTCTAAACTGCCAGTTGAAGGTAAGAGATAAACTACAGCCAGCCTCAGACTGAAAGGCGCCTTTGACGTAGCCAGTTTTTTTCATCAGAAGATGATGTATTTTTTATTGACTCACACATGGTCACCTGGAAATACTTAATGCAGGGAGTCAAAAGGGAAGAGTAAATACTGAAATCAAAGTGCATCAGGATCTGGTATTTCCAATGGGATGATTTTTCTCTGCTTGTGTGGACCCAAACTGGTGGCTCTGATTCTCAGAAGGAAGAGAAACTCCTGTGCCCTCTATAACTCCAAGAGGAAAAAATGCAGCACAAAGAAAAACAGGCAGCTATATTATGTATTTCTCAAAGAATTCTCTCTCCCTGCTTTTTATAACCTTACTCTTTAATACCAGCTTAGAGGGGCCAAACTACTTGAAGGAGTGAATGGCAGGGATGGTGAGGAGACCTAGCACTGCTGCCAGAGGAGATCTGGCTTCCAAAGAGGGGAACCTCACTCTTTGGTAGATTTCCCAGTCTTGGTCTCTAAAAACTGATCCAAATGCATCCCATGAAATGGCATTTGTACTGTAAAATGAAAAATAAAATGCTTTTATCAGGTTCAGAAGAATTATGTGTGTGCAGGACACTTGGAAAGAACAATTTTCGGAACAAATCTTTGATGTTAACCTTTCAGCACATAGTTTCAATGGAAGACAGGAGTGACATCCATCTGCTAAAGGGAATATTTACCTCTTCCATTTTGCATCCAGCTTTGCTGTTGCTATGGTCACATATTGTTATAATTGTCTTTCATTAAAAAGAATCTCCTTGAAAGACTTTTCTACCCAATGCATCCTGCCAGCTCTCTGTTTCATGAATGTGTGTTTACCTATTTAACCTGTCTGATGATGGCATTTTTAAGGCCCTGAGATATTTGGGTTCCAAGCACTGATAGAATTAACAGAGAAGTTCCCAGCATGATCATTATTTCCCAAAGTCAAACTCAAGTTGAAAGAAGCGAGTTTGGATTTTGTGTGTGAGTTAGTAAACAAAATGTCCTTTTCTGAAAAAAAATAAATGTGTGAAGGCTTTTGCTTTTTATTAATCAGAGATCAAATATATTATGTTGAAGGAGATTAATTAGCATAATTTGCCTGCTTGGAAAGAATGGCTTGTCTGCCTTCTGACAGATTTTTGTCTCGCCTGGTGTTCAAAGGCTTGCAATTGACCTACTATAATCTTCATATGTATCCTACAATTTCCCTGGAGTCATCAGTACTTTGGGAAAAAGTATCTTATTTTCAAAAGCAAATTGCTCTGCAGCAAAGCCTTGCTGTGCTCTAGGCTGTGTGAGTCAGTGAGGCCAGGGCCTTCTCCCCAGGAGCTGTTGGAGTACGTGACATCTCCATCCCTGTCTCTTGCACCTGGCCATCGTTCCAAAACCAGGATCTCAAGGAATGAAAGGGATGTGCACTCAGATATTTAGGCAACATATTCCAGTGCCTCACCACCTCAGCTTAAAGAATTTCTTTCTTATACCTAGCCTCTTATAATGTACTACCTTTTAATTTAAAACCGTTACCCCTTGTCCTATAAATGACCCTATGCAATGATATCTAAACAGAATAGACCCATATTAAGCATCTCTTCACATGTCCTCTAAGATGGAAGTTAATTATTGGTAACTACTTATTGACTTGTTTGGTTTGAGCACACAGAGAGCTGGCAATATCCCCTCCATATTGAGTGTAAAATGTTGGCTGAGTTCAGCCTGACCTGGCAGGCTGCTCTGTGGAACAGAGCTTTCAAAGAAAACCGTGTCTGTATAAATGTCATGAAAGTAGATATAGCCCAGACGGAGACAAGGACCCTTCTCAATAACTTTTCTGAGCAAACAGCTGTAACCAAGCTCATGGCTTGTCAGATACCAAGGAACCAGCACAAGTGAGAGCTCTTGTGAGCTCTCCAGAAGAAAGCAGAGCTGGGGTCAGGTTTTATTGCCATTGATGCTGGAGTTGGTCACAAGGCAGGTTTGTAGGCAAGCAGGCTTCAGGAGGTATAGGGCTGAGCACAGCTCCTAGTCTGCCTTACCACCACTTTTCCTCCTTTGCAGGGTTAACCTCAGCTTGACTGGGGTGAAAAGCAGCACACTGATCCAGAGGAACAGAAAGCAGTGTTGCCCTGCAATAAGGCAATGATGCTGACAGCTCTGTCGGCCAGTGTGTGGTGGGTACTGCAAACAATAGCCAAATCCTAAGGGAAAAAATCGACCACCATAGCTATGTGTCTCTGCTCCTGAGATATATTATACCCACATGAATGAGTAGGAGCTGTTTTACAACCTAGGCTGTGTCCCATACCACCACCAAAGGCTAATGGGCTTTCAAATAGAAGGTCTGTGCTCTGTCCAGCTCAGTATGTCCTTGCCCACCACAATCCAGCCAAAGTACTCAGTATTTGTGCTGAGGCACCCTGTTATGCTGGGAGACTGCCTAAACTGCATTACCATGGCAAACTCTGCTTTAGCCTCATCCCTCTTGGTCACCTAGCATGCAGCACATCTCACCTCCTTCTTCTCATGTCTCACATCCTCCTGCCCAGTTCTCTGTGATGTACTAAGCCTCCACGCTCTCAGCTGCACTGTAGCTGCTGTCACACAACCCCCCTTTTTATCAGGAGCATTCATCCTTGCTTTTGTTGTACTGGTTTGTCACAGTTTGTTGTGCAGCTTCTTGGGTACTACAGTGATTACATCTGATTACTTGTGTTAAACAGTGGGACTGTACAGCCAGCACCAGAGGCCAGATTCAAGTGACCTTAATGATTGAGAGCTTTGTGCTCAGAAGTTATTGACATGTTGCTGGTCTGTAATGAGTTACTAGCATTCAGGGGAAGTAGAAAAGAAAGAAAACAGCACTCAGCTCTGCAGTGATGAGCCAGTTGGGAAGAGTTAGAACGGTTTTATCTTTCCCAATACCAGTCACTGACCATCTGCTCCTAAAACCTGCCTACCTCTGGTGCCATGTCACTCTGTCATTGTGCCTAGCTGTTTTGAAACACAGCATGGGTGAGATAAACAGGTGATGTAGGGCCAAAGATGAAATGGCATAGTTAGAAACTCACCCTTCCTTTTCCCGGGGTGAGGAGGTGGAAGGGAAGGTTGAGGAGGTTGCATTCCTCTGACCGACCCTCAGCATCATCAGTTCAAGGTTCACTGCTCGACTCTTGGTAGCAGGGCAGGTCCAAGAGTGCAATTTTGTCTGATTATTTGCAATTAGCTGTGTGTAAATCCAGCAGTTGGAGTATGATGGGAGTTACCTGATTCAGTTCATGAGCAGTTNAATATGTATAAATACATATATAAATATTTTTTTTAAATTGGAGCCTGCTGGTTTTGCATGAGTCCCCTTAGCTCCTGTATTAGAGAAGGCTGATGGTAGTTCCTTCTTCATCTTCTTCATGTTGTTTATAATTTATAACTTACTAGCATAACCTCCTGTCTTTTGGGAGGGCTAAAGGGTTCTCTCTACCTGTTTTTTTTTTTCCACACACAGAAGTTTTTATGTACCTTCGATCACCTCTGTCAGCTTTCTTCATATCTTTCTAACCATAAAGTAATATGCCCTGTCACTTGTCAATAACACTATGTAAATGCTAAGTAAGGCCAATGTGTGCCAATCATTAAGCACAAGGGAAAACTTTGGAGGCGTATGTACCCCCGAGCACTGAGGTGCACACAGCATGGCCCTGTGAATGGGAGAGGGCATTCAGAGCAGACAGGACATAGTGGGGATCAGAGTGTGGAAGGATGGAAAATCTGAGGCACCAGAGTGAGAAAATTCTGATCCCTACAGGGACATGGCATCCTGCCACAGCCTCAAATAGCTGATAATGAAGGCAAAATTCTCTGTACTGAACACAGGAGAATGCCTGCTAAATTCCTGGAGAGAGTTGTTTTAAATGTGGGAGGGGTTGGACATATCCTTGGGGCGACAAACTACAGTTTTGGGTCTCCCTTGAATCAAACAATGGAGATCAACTTGAGTCAAATACTGCCAATGCAGTATCCAGGTGTGTGCAATGAAATACAAAGAACCTGTTCTGGCAGGTAGAGGTAAGTGCCTGTCTTAAAACCACAGCAGGACCTAGGTTATACAATAAAAGTCTCCAGGTGTGTGGAGTCTGGTCTCATTGTTTATATGATATGGCAACCTGGATCCTAACATGAGGTTCTCCTAGGTTCTTAGCATGGTCTTTGGAAAAGTGACTTTCTCCTTTAACAAGAGCATGAACCAGAGCTGGCTGTGTTAACTGGAGCCCACAACTCCCACTGCTTTTGCAAACCCACAGCTGGGCTCTAGCAGAGCCTTNCTCAGCTCTGCAGTGATGAGCCAGTTGGGAAGAGTTAGAACGGTTTTATCTTTCCCAATACCAGTCACTGACCATCTGCTCCTAAAACCTGCCTACCTCTGGTGCCATGTCACTCTGTCATTGTGCCTAGCTGTTTTGAAACACAGCATGGGTGAGATAAACAGGTGATGTAGGGCCAAAGATGAAATGGCATAATTAGAAACTCACCCTTCCTTTTCCCGGGGTGAGGAGGTGGAAGGGAAGGTTGAGGAGGTTGCATTCCTCTGACCGACCCTCAGCATCATCAGTTCAAGGTTCACTGCTCGACTCTTGGTAGCAGGGCAGGTCCAAGAGTGCAATTTTGTCTGATTATTTGCAATTAGCTGTGTGTAAATCCAGCAGTTGGAGTATGATGGGAGTTACCTGATTCAGTTCATGAGCAGTTCTCAAAATATTTGGAAAAGCAGTGCTAGTCACTAAACCAGGACAACACAAGGATGATGGTGAGATCATAGGAGCAGCATACCAAGCCAGCCGAGCACCTTCTCCCCAGCAGATGACTGAAGAGAGGAGACTATTCAGTCTTGGTGAAGTTGTGTGGATGCTGATCTTCAATGAAGAAAATCAACAAAAGTGGCTAATGGAAAATAAGACTAAGCAAGTATATTGAGAATTTTCAAAAAAATCTGTTCTATCACAAAGTGATGTCTGTGGCTTGGTAACCTAAGACTCCACAGTGTTTTCATCTCTCTGAGGATGCCCAAAACATATGCGAACCCATGCACATTTATGTTACCATAACGTCCTCTCACAGGGAACATCACAGATCTAAGTACTGTGCAACTATGCATAAATTCTGCACTGTATAAAAATAAAATAAATAATACTGATAATATAAAAAATATGTATAAATACATATATAAATATTTTTTTTTAAATTGGAGCCTGCTGGTTTTGNTATCCAGGTGTGTGCAATGAAATACAAAGAACCTGTTCTGGCAGGTAGAGGTAAGTGCCTGTCTTAAAACCACAGCAGGACCTAGGTTATACAATAAAAGTCTCCAGGTGTGTGGAGTCTGGTCTCATTGTTTATATGATATGGCAACCTGGATCCTAACATGAGGTTCTCCTAGGTTCTTAGCATGGTCTTTGGAAAAGTGACTTTCTCCTTTAACAAGAGCATGAACCAGAGCTGGCTGTGTTAACTGGAGCCCACAACTCCCACTGCTTTTGCAAACCCACAGCTGGGCTCTAGCAGAGCCTTAGGTAGCTGAATAAACGCTTTGAGGATGTAGCCATATAAACTAATGTAAATACTTCCTTTAACAGTCATCATTGAAACATATAACTGTAAAAACTGACACAAATCATAGCCCCTTTTTTCCTGTCCTAGAGCTAGAAGTGGCATCTGCTGTCCAGCATGGTTTTGCAGACCCCATATGCTGGTGACACCAGCATTAATGAACTGCAGACAAGCCATCACATTGCCTTCCTCTAATATTTTTCCTAATTTTGCTGGCCCAGCGCTGTGCTTAGCGTATGCCTCAAGAATGAGGCAGAAGAGAGAAATTAGGAAGAGAAATTAGTCCAGTCCCTGCCTGAACACATTTCAAACCACTTCTCCATCTTGTCAGAAGAGGTCTGTATTGCCTGCTGTGCAGCTAGTCAGTGTACATAGGAAGGAAAAATAGTGCAAAATACAGTTCTAGGTCATCTGAGCATTTGAAGATGAAAAGCACTTTCTTTGGGAGTGATTTTTCTGACCCGCTGCAGATGTCTTCTCTGGGCAGAGCCCAGCTGTACTTCAAGAGGGACTATTTTTCTTCAGGCACTGCAGGAAGAGCCCCAAGGCCCTCAGCTCAGATATGGATCCTCATCTTGCAGAGCAAGTCCTTTCCCGGAGAACCAGAACCCTAACCCTAACCCTTTAAGGAGAGCAGAAGAAAAGGTCACCATTGTAGATGGCTAGTAGGAACCAGACAGGCCAGAGACACTCTTTCTGATTCTTGGCCACAAGACTCTCTCCCTTCTGGCACTTTGGTGTGCTATTATTTCCTCCTTGGCTGCTTCCTTTACCAGGACATTGAGATCAGTTGAACCAAAAATTGTGTTTTTTTCTTTATGCAATGAATATTGAGACTTAGTGACTCTTGTCTTGAAAATGTGTTGCTAAGAAGCAAATGAAGAGGCTGAAATACAGGCAGCAAAGGAAAACACAAGCACTGCTATGGAAGGAAGGAAGAAGCAGTTATTCATAGCTCCCTTATCATCAGATATTGCAAGGTTTAAAACATGTCTTTCAGGAAGATCTCAGAGCCATTTTTTGGAAGGTATATCAGCCATTCCCATCATGAAGAAATATTTTAATAACAAAGTAGAAATTAGCACGTAACTGAAAGGAACAATTCAACAGGGCCTGTGACTTCTTCTCAGACCTTCATGGAAGATTGGGGAGAGATTGTCAGATACGTCAAGAGTTACAGAGTTACATTTTTTCCCATGTTATTCTTGGATAATACAAAGACGCTCATGAAGGGTGTTTGAAAGATTTGTCTGAGCCTCAGCAAAGGAAAGAAGGGAGTCCAGTGCATTTTTACCTTTCATAACAAATACCTCAAAGCTTCTCTGAGTTGCAGGCAATGACTGCTACAAAAGGCATGAACATTTATAGTGCTCTGCATATTCAGTGTGCCATGTAATCACCAGCTAATTAATCTAAGTAACATCTTAAAGCAAATAAAACTATTTATTTTCTCAGAGACAAACCAGCAGGCAGAGTTTTAAAAAAATCATATCTCTAGTAAAATGGTTATTTAAAAGGGAGAACTGTTACAGTGTTTAGTTTATTTCTCCAGAATAAAGAAATTTCCTGTTATTTCTGCTACTGATGAGCACAGAACAAAAGGAAGGGCTGCATTACATTCATTTGGAAATCTTGTTTTTCTCTCTGGTGTTACACCAACATCAGCCCTTTTTTCAGAAGTGCTGTTTTTTGTCAGCTAGTATAAGCACCTGGAAAGCTGGAGTCCTAATTCCAATGATTGTTCCTTCAGCTCTGGTCTTCCTCTTTCAAATGTGTACAGAAGAAGTCTTTAATAATGAACATAAAAATATTCTGGTGCTGAAAATGGGTTCAGCTGCCTTTCTGTTCCCCTCATGCACCTTGCCCTAAGCTGGATGAAGCAGTCTTTCACGAGCTGAATTCACCCAGACCACCAATCATTGTCTAAGAGCTGGGTGTTTATTTTCATTGCGCCCCTCCAGTCTCTCCAAAGAGCACACAAGCAAGAGCATGAACCAGAACTGGCTGTGTTAACTGGAGGCCACAACTCCCACTGCCTTTGCAAAGCCACACCTGGGCTCTAGCAGAGTCTCAGGTAGCTGAATAAACGCTTTGAGGATGTAGCCATATAAACTAGTGTAAATACTATATAACAACTAATCCTCGTTGTAGAGGAGGAAGTAATGCAGCTTTATGAGTGGGAAGGTCAAGGATTATTATCTGCTTTTACCCAGGAGTTTTGTGGTCTCCATTTACATTTTATCCATTTACTTTTCTATTGACACTGGATTGGGATAGGGGAAACTCATGTTAAAATCAGATTGCCTGTCAAGATCCTGACAAAGGAAGGAAATGACCATTGATTACAAGGGACCTGATTTGGTATTCCTTGTAGAGCTCCCTTCCCCTCTGCAGGGTTTCTTGCCACTTTGCTGACTGCTTTAGATACCTCAGCCATGCAGAGATCAGAGCTGGTAGCAAGAGCCCAGGGCTGGCTGCAGGAGCCTGGTGCAGGTTGCAAACTGTTATGACCATTCTTGGGAAATTTCAACTGCAAAAAGTAGTCGAAGTGATCCTGATCATTCAGAAGAGAGCTCATGGCGAACAACAGCAGGGTCCCTGCTAGGTCCACTTCCTCCCTTGGCCAAAGGGAGATCAGAAAGGGTCAGAAGGAGACTGCAGCTCTGCTTCTGTCATCCAGTTCCAGTGTTTCACCTTTCAGGATGATTTTTTTTAATATAATGAAGCATAGAGAGAGTGACAATAGGTACTTCTAATTATTCAGATCTCATGATGAGTGTTATTCTTTGTAACAACAATTGTTCATCTTTGTAAAACATGGGGGAAAATCCCTGTATATAATTTATGATCCTAAAAAATAACAAGTAGAAATTAGGAACAAGGCAAAAAAGTCATAGGATCCATAGGTAATCAGAAAGTTATTTTACTCTGGAAAGCACCAATTTAACAGGCACTACTGCAGTGAAGAACATTCACTGGCACAGAACACAACACTCAAGATTATATTCTGTCCATTCGGGCCAGTATTGTAGATTCTACTCTCAGGAGGTCCAAAAGAAAACTTCAATTGTCTCCAATTTCAATTTATGCCCATGAACCAGAGACTGGAACCTGATCTTGAATATTTGTTCATTACAGAAGTAAGAGAAATACCAACTTTGTCCCTCATGCTTGTTTCTGCTTTTTTAAAAAATAAAGCAGTAGGAATGTTTCTGCTAGTGCAGAGAAAATTAGGAATACTCACCCATGGTATGGGTTGAGTGAACAGCCCACCAGGCGAGAGGTTTTGCCCCTATAAAGGGTTTTCTGGGATTGGACAGATAACCTTTCCCATTAACATATGCACATGTGTGCCTGCACACACACAGAGCCAGCCAAAGCTTCAAGGACTTTTGCCACCATCCTGTTAATCATTATCAAAGCAGAGCTGTACTTTTTGAGATCTCTGACCTGTTTTGCAGCCCTGAAAGGTTTATTGCAGCCAGCACAGCCTTGGCTGGTGTTTGGATTGGGTGCTGACAACCAGTCAGCTGGCCGNAAGGGTGTTTGAAAGATTTGTCTGAGCCTCAGCAAAGGAAAGAAGGGAGTCCAGTGCATTTTTACCTTTCATAACAAATACCTCAAAGCTTCTCTGAGTTGCAGGCAATGACTGCTACAAAAGGCATGAACATTTATAGTGCTCTGCATATTCAGTGTGCCATGTAATCACCAGCTAATTAATCTAAGTAACATCTTAAAGCAAATAAAACTATTTATTTTCTCAGAGACAAACCAGCAGGCAGAGTTTTAAAAAAATCATATCTCTAGTAAAATGGTTATTTAAAAGGGAGAACTGTTACAGTGTTTAGTTTATTTCTCCAGAATAAAGAAATTTCCTGTTATTTCTGCTACTGATGAGCACAGAACAAAAGGAAGGGCTGCATTACATTCATTTGGAAATCTTGTTTTTCTCTCTGGTGTTACACCAACATCAGCCCTTTTTTCAGAAGTGCTGTTTTTTGTCAGCTGGTATAAGCACCTGGAAAGCTGGAGTCCTAATTCCAATGATTGTTCCTTCAGCTCTGGTCTTCCTCTTTCAAATGTGTACAGAAGAAGTCTTTAATAATGAACATAAAAATATTCTGGTGCTGAAAATGGGTTCAGCTGCCTTTCTGTTCCCCTCATGCACCTTGCCCTAAGCTGGATGAAGCAGTCTTTCACGAGCTGAATTCACCCAGACCACCAATCATTGTCTAAGAGCTGGGTGTTTATTTTCATTGCGCCCCTCCAGTCTCTCCAAAGAGCACACAAGCAAGAGCATGAACCAGAACTGGCTGTGTTAACTGGAGGCCACAACTCCCACTGCCTTTGCAAAGCCACACCTGGGCTCTAGCAGAGTCTCAGGTAGCTGAATAAACGCTTTGAGGATGTAGCCATATAAACTAGTGTAAATACTATATAACAACTAATCCTCGTTGTAGAGGAGGAAGTAATGCAGCTTTATGAGTGGGAAGGTCAAGGATTATTATCTGCTTTTACCCAGGAGTTTTGTGGTCTCCATTTACATTTTATCCATTTACTTTTCTATTGACACTGGATTGGGATAGGGGAAACTCATGTTAAAATCAGATTGCCTGTCAAGATCCTGACAAAGGAAGGAAATGACCATTGATTACAAGGGACCTGATTTGGTATTCCTTGTAGAGCTCCCTTCCCCTCTGCAGGGTTTCTTGCCACTTTGCTGACTGCTTTAGATACCTCAGCCATGCAGAGATCAGAGCTGGTAGCAAGAGCCCAGGGCTGGCTGCAGGAGCCTGGTGCAGGTTGCAAACTGTTATGACCATTCTTGGGAAATTTCAACTGCAAAAAGTAGTCGAAGTGATCCTGATCATTCAGAAGAGAGCTCATGGCGAACAACAGCAGGGTCCCTGCTAGGTCCACTTCCTCCCTTGGCCAAAGGGAGATCAGAAAGGGTCAGAAGGAGACTGCAGCTCTGCTTCTGTCATCCAGNGGGATTGGACAGATAACCTTTCCCATTAACATATGCACATGTGTGCCTGCACACACACAGAGCCAGCCAAAGCTTCAAGGACTTTTGCCACCATCCTGTTAATCATTATCAAAGCAGAGCTGTACTTTTTGAGATCTCTGACCTGTTTTGCAGCCCTGAAAGGTTTATTGCAGCCAGCACAGCCTTGGCTGGTGTTTGGATTGGGTGCTGACAACCAGTCAGCTGGCCGTGGTTCAGAGCTCAGCGATATGAAGCATTGCAAGACTGCCCATTTGTACTTCTCAGCTTCTTGGGAAAAGGGAGCAGTGCTTGCTTCCATCAGCCAAGGGGGAGTGGGCAGCCCAAGGGACATGGGGTGAGGAGGAAGCAGCCAGGTGAATTTCCCTCGGGTGATAAGGAGGTCATGTGGATGTGGTATTTGCAAGAACACGGATTCAGGGCTGAAGAGCAGTCAGGCGAAAAGGAATGGCGAAAGCAGAGTCTCTGTCTTTGTGAACTGTGCCAAATTCATGAAATCTCAGCCTCAAATTTTACAAGACTTCTCCTGGAGATCTTAATTTAAGTTCTTTTCTTTCTTTTCTTTTTTTTTTTTTTTTTTTTTTTTTTTTTTTTTTTTTTCCCCAGATCTCTGGAAGATTTTTCTGAAGTCTTTGCTGACTTGCTGTAGCCTTGAACTTCAGCAAGAAGTGCATTCAAGCTTGAATCAATTTAAGATTTTAATTGTTGTTCTATCCCTGCTCTGCTAAACTGTAAATAATTTAAACCAAAAAGGAATCAGAACCATTTTGTCAATCATTTTCATTAGCCAGTATCTTGCTGACTCCTGTGTGTCATTTTTTGTTGGTGACTCTCAGTATAGACATCTGCTTCAAATCCCGTGGAAGTGACACAGTAAAAAATCCATAAAGAAGTGGAATTAGGAGTTCAAACCCAATAGCTTTGCTACTGAAAATAGAATAGATAATCTTTAAAGATCTCTTCCAAATCACCCTCTGGGTCTGTGAGTCCACAGAAAGCATATGATTATGCAGTCACTCAGAGAAGTTCCTCTTTGTTCTCAAGAGGGCATAAATAAAGAAAACAATTGCTCCTTCTCAGTACCAGAAATTAATTAAAATCCTCTGCACCAGTTCTAAGAAATGGCACCAGCCGTATTACATAGGCGGTATCTCCACGGGGTCAAAAGGAGGGAACAGGGACAGCTATCTCTAACACAGGAGTCTGTCTGCCCTTCTGAAGAGCTTGTTTCCTCTGCTCTGACAGGAACAAAGGAACAAAGCTCTTCAGGCTGAAAGATTTATCCTTTTACATTTACCAGAAGGTGTTAGGAAATGGAAAGATGTTTATTTTCCATCATCACCCTGGTAAAGTTTCACCTGGATTTGGCACACCTCCATACATCCAGATTTTATGGTCCACTGTCTTACCTACATAAGGTACAGAGTTACGGGCAAGTGTGAGCATGCTGTAATAGACAGGAATCCCAGCATCAGCCAGGTCTGTCAGCCAGACCAAGCAACCTTGAGTTTTGCCTGTGCTAATCAAAGCCCTTGGGAACTTACAGAGAGCACAGGGTATTGCATAGCACCCGATCCTGGCTGCTGAGGGTTACACTTTGGTGGGGCTGGAGCTGATCAAAGCAGTTTGTCTGGCTCCAGGAGGCTGAGTCCTTGCAGAAAAGTGTACTGCAATCAGGATGCCATCTACTGCAATCCTTCTTTCTTCAAAACATGGAAAGGTGTGACTTTTTCATGAGACTAGGAAAAGGGCTCTCTTGATTTTTTTGCATGTTTGAAAGACCAGTACAATTTTGAGCTTCTCCTGCTGTCTCACCAGTTCAAATACCTGCACTTCACAAAAATTACAGTTCTGTGCAGGAAACTAGGACCTAACAGAACAAAGAAGGCCACAAACTATTGACGAAAGCTTTTTCACCAGTACGAGCTAGCTGTCTGGGTGCATATTCCCAAAAATCTTTTAAATTTTTGGGGCTGAATTACTTTGGTTGTATTTATCCATAATCTTCATCCTTACTCAGTATTTTGCAGTAAGCGAATTTTACTCATTAGGGATAAAGAACATAATTCACTTGTAGTTCTGCTCAATTTTACCAACTACATCACAGGCAGTAATCTTTGAGGTATAAACTATATACATGTTCAGTAAAGGGTTATTTTTGTGCAGTCAATGAGATATAAATGCACCAAGTGCCCAGGAAATAACAGTTTAGGGGAACTAAGAGTTGTTTATGAATGCAAGAGCAGAGCTCACTTTCACAAGCTCTCTGCTCTTTGGTTTCTCCAGTGCCTAATAAAAGACAGCATGTGTCCAATGGGGACACAAAGGATGCAAAACCTTCCCCAAACTGTGCCTGGAGCTGTCTTTAGATCTGGAAGAACAAGTTTCCTGATGAGTGGAGAGAGGGCATTAGCCTGAACCAAAGGCACTGACGGCCATGCACTCCTCTGCAGTTTGTCTTTTGGGGGTGTTCCTGAAACCTAGAAGATGATTAACACTGCACTAAACTTCTGAGGGTGTGTGGGAAGCTGGTTTGCCTTTCTTTTGATACAGATCTTTGAGGAGACAATGATGCAACTGGTAACTTTTATTAGTGGAGGGCATAGCACAGGAAGCTGTGTATGCTTTTCTCTGCCTCAGAGAAGCAAGAATTGTGGGGGAACATCACAATACAAAATTTACAGAGATGCACCTATTTCTACTGTATGTACCCAGCTTTATTATTGTGACCACCATCTTGGTTAAGGACAAGAAGGTGATGAGCAGTCCAGACTGCTCTCCGGGGTTGCCAGTTTTCTCCTTCCTCCCTTAAGGCACTTTGAGCAAGCAGCCTGATGCAGCCTATTGGGTAGAAAGATAGGATAGAGGCAAGTAGGAGTATGAAGGGTGTAGGGGTAGAAATTAACAGAAATTATAGCAGGGAGAAAAACCTGCCAGGATAACAAAGGGTTGCAAAAAGAAGCAGAAGAACACAAAGGAGAAGTATAGAAGTAGAAAAATCTGGAAGAGCATAAAAGAAACAGAGGAAAGCATAAGCATAAGGGTTAACTTTGCTAACAGTTTTCTTAGAACAGGGTGGGAAGAGAAGAGCAGAAAAGAACAGAGATATGAAGAACAGACAGCAGAATCTCCAGTCCTCTGATTTATAGGACCCATATAAATCCTTAGTCACACAGCACTTCCATTTTCCAAAAGTGCCTAGTCATGGTGCAGAGGCATTCATGCCATGGCTGTGCAGGCTCATGCAGCATGTCTCTTGTACCTGGTACAGGGTGCAGTGCTCTGTCAGGCACCTCTGCAGACCCCACAGCACAGCGTTGGCACCACCCTTTGCCTTGTGGTCAGAAGAGATGCTGCAGGCATGTCTAGTCTAGAATTTGCTCCTGTCTAAATTAAGTTTTCCAAAGGTCTTGTGCATGTCTTGTCACTAAAATAACACAGAGTTTTTTATGCAGATATTTTAGTGTGATATTGTGGTCTCATAGCTCCCCTGTGGAGGTCCGTGGTTGGAGTCATGCAGTTGGGTGCAGGAAGTTCCTGTCCTCCTTGTTTCTTTAGTTGATTCAAACACTTCTTTCAAATCTAAAAGTAAGCCCTGCAACTGCAATTTCATGACTGATAGTCACCTTTGGAGCACTGAGGCTCACTAAAAGGCCATCCAGGAAGAGTGTGGGCCACTGACTCTGCACCAGTGTGCACAAAATGCCACAGCTGTCACATTTTCTGGGAGCTACGATACGACACAGTAAATGCATTGCCTGTACTCCTCTTAGTGGTGTTGGATGATATGCACACATTTAAAACACCATTTTCTTTCTGTAGAATAACATAACCTGATACAGGGGCAGAACAAGCTCACACAATAAAGACATACTACAAAGTGACAACAGTTGATTAATCAATTAACTAATTGCATCTGACTGAGCCAAGCAGAGATTCTTCTATCCTGTGTTTGCTTGCAACAAAGCAAGAAAGAGAACTGGGCTGCCTAAATGTCCAAGGGCACAGGCTAGCCAATGCAATCAGTTGCTTCACTCAGTTGCCTTTGCTGATAGGAAGAAACAGACAGCTCCCTGATATCTCTGGAACATTTAGCCAAGAGATTGCATGCAAAGAAAGATTCAGGGTTAGAAGCATTTTGTATTTTGAAATATTTTTTTAAAAAAGTGGTATTTTATCACTTAAGCAAGGTATATAGTAGTATTTGATTACCAAATCTGAAATTTATTACAGTTGTTTTGTGGTTATACACAAGTGTTGATTAATACTTTATTACTATAAGCAGCCAATAACACATACCTAATTAAGGTATCTTTGTATCTATCTCTATTTGGAATTGTTCCAACATTGAGTTCTTGTCAGTTCGGAACAATTGTTATTATTAGTGACTTCAGTGACCTGAAACAGGACTAAATTAACAGGTAGAGAAGGTGTGATTGCACCACTAAACTTCCAAGTAGTTTGAGTAGTAAATAGTACAATAATCCCAATTAAACATAATAGCTGCTTATCTCATGGGGATGATAAAATAAATTTGTATCTGTTAATGTATCTTGTTATGGTACAGTATAGTTTGCATGATTTAAAATACTTTTAAGAAATAATTAAGCTTTTTTATGAAGTCAGACATCAGAAAAAAACAGTGGTCTGCATCTCAACTTGGTGAAGACATCATCACAGAAAATACAAGCAAATAAAAAGAAAACAAAACATAAGCCAGATAATTTTCCAGCTACTATTTTTTGTATTTAAGTTCCAAGTAATATTTCATGTATTGTTTTGTCTCTTTACTGGAAAAAAACTCCACCACAGTCAAAGACAGAATAATATGCATGAAAATTGTGGCCTCATGGCATCAAAGGGAGAAGGATTTGATCTTGGTGCTAACCAGAAGCAAGGCTTTGAGTGGCAAAACTATCTTTTATATTTTGACATTGACCTTCCTGTACTACCAGAAAATCAAGGGTTTGAATCGTCTACATAAATAATATGAACATATACACAACTAATCCTAGCAGCAGTTTCCTTTTCCAGCTGCATCTTTCAGGCTAAAATTGTTCCAAAGAATAAGAAATATCACAGTCAGTTATCAAATGGTCCCCTCTGTGATACAGCTACTTAACTTCTAGCTCAGGAAGATCGTGATGCTAATGTGGACATCATGCTGCTGAGAGGTGCTCTGCACTGCTGAAGTGAGCAGAAATCAATGTACACCACTAGAGAATGAGGCTTGGATGTGTCAGGGTGGACACTAGGGGCATCTCATTTTCTAGTAGGGATTTAGTTTTTTGGGAAAAAAAATGTAAAAGAAAACATACGCACAGAGAAGATAGAAGGCAGGTCAATTTGATTTTCTATAAAGAAAGAAGAAGAGACAGAAACCATGATATGGGTGATAGTTGCAGTTACTGGGGAATGTGGGAACAGGAGATGGATTTCATTATTTCAGGTAAAATTTTACTCAGTTTCTCCTTTCCTCAATTATAATTTTATTCAGTTTCTCTCCTCCTCCCCTCTTTCCCCTCCTATCCTGGGACTGGCAAGTGGGAAAGGCAAATGGTGAAGGCCAGTACCTGCCACACAAATGCAGTGGGTAGGAGAGCTGGTGAAAATTCCCTGCTCCCAGCTTTTATGGCAGGGTGCAATCAGGGGCTTATGTTTGCTATTTAAACAAAGGAGCTTTGGAGTTAGAGGGAAGGTCTTCCCCAAGAAGCTGCTGACTCCTAAAACCCAATGTCCTTCTTCTTATCAGGCCAGTTTATGACAGGTTTCATAAATGTTTTATGAGACCCTGATGACTACATGGTTGAGCAGGGTGGTGGCAGCTGCCTCCAACTTTATGCATTATTGACAAAGGATCAAAGACCAGATTTACCACCCTGATAAGATCAGGTGGATAAGAATCCTGAATTGACTTTTTCCCTGTTTCCTGCATGAACAAGCACGTTGAAGGACTTATTGACAGAGACTCAATCCTGAAGACCTTATTTGGACAAAATTCCTATCAATTTCTACACCCCCTCCCCAAGGCTTAGTGCAAATTTTTTGAAATAGGCAGTAAAGTTTGAGACCCTTGTTTTACCTTAAGGTGAGCCACTGCTTTGACCAAAAACTCTTCTTCTGAGAGTCCCTAGATAGAGGAACAGTGAGGGGATCATTGGTCTTGATGGGGTCATGTTGATTGAAACCACCATGCATTGTCAACTTCCCAATTTTTTCAGAGCTCTGGTGCAAAAGGGCTCCCTCTGTTGCGGAGCTGCTGCAGAGCTCCATCTTGCTTCTATCTGCAGTCTTCCAGGCTGGGATCTGCTGATCAGTGGTGTCTCACCAGATGAGAAAACAACTGGGAACATGAGCTTCATGACAGAGGTCAGACAATCCCGTCACACACAAAGCATCTGATTTTAGCACATCCAACTTCGAAACAGTCCAACCCCAGGAAGGTCCTAGGATTGGTCTGAGCTAGGATTTGAAGGAGTGTTTGTCCTGCAGAGGATATCTCTCCTAGGCATGTCCACTAACACCTCCTACACCAGGAGCACTGTCTCCCAGGCCAGGCACTGTGGTCCCAGGACCTAACAGCTGCAAGGTGAGAGTCAGTGCTGTTAGAAGTACATCATATCTACCATGACTTAGGGTATTAGTTGTGGTAGGAAACTAAAGAAAGCAGGTGATGAGGCAGGGCTGAAATGTGTTTCAAACGTAATTGCAAGTCTTAAGAGTTGACTTCTGTTACTATTTTTTGCAGTAAACTTTCTTGGTAATTGTAAAAAAAATAGTATGTCTCTTTTCCAAGACTGGGAAGAGAAGGGGATTATTTCATTATTAGTAAAAAAACTTTTTGAAACAGCTAAAAATAAGATACTGTAGAAACACTGGGCTCAGTATTCTATGTTTGTTGACTTTTTAAAGCAATGTATTAGCAGAACAACTGTCTTTTGATGACACAAGGCATGCCTGTGCCATGGAATTTGTTTCTCAGGAAGCCTGACTTCTCACTTTAAAAATGCTCAATAATATGACTTAGTGAGACTAAAGTACCCCAGAAATTGCCTTCAGAAACACTTCGACCAGTAGAAAGAATAAATTTTCCACACCACTTAAATGCAGCAACAGAACAAAATAAAGAGAGCTGAAGTGGGATCTACATTTCCACCACCAAGTGCTCACAGCCAGAGCCTGCACTAAATTGAATTCTTCACTGCCAGACACTTCCAGACTGGCCTGAGAGAGACTGGTGTTCCTCACTTGGACAGCAGGGAAAGAAAATCTTAACTCACTAGGAAAGATTTAGATTTTCTCATTCTGCTAAGCGTCAAGCCACAGTTGGCTAAACAAGAGACTCTCCCAGGCTTGAAATGTGCAGTTTGCTAGGAGCTGCCATCTGGTTTGAGACTTATATTTTCTTCAGTATCACTGAAAATCAAAGACTAAAAGAAATGCAAGTTTAAGTATTCTTTTTCTGTCCCTGATGCTAGAAGCTTGCTTCTGTAGAGCTCAAAGAAAGACACTTATGTAGAAAGGTAGGGCTTGGTGGCCATGAAACAGCCCATCAAGTGGAAATAACTGGGCTTTACTCATCTGTTTGCGGAAGTATAGATAACACCACAAAGTTAGGAGAGCCAAAAATCAAATCTAGGGACATGAAGGGACTTGGCTTTTAAAAACCATCTTTTAAAAACATGGGAAATTTGCAGCTACATAGTCTATCATGGTTTTGCTGAACTTAGTATGAAAAAATACTGTGTTATACTACAGGTCCAGTAGTACAGTATCAAGAAACAGAATTTGGAGAAGCAGCTGATGGTAGCCAAGAAAGTGGCTGAAAAAAATTAAAAAGAAGCAAAACACATTGTTTGAAACATTTCATATTGTTCACAACTCGTCTTTAGATGATGATGATCATAAAATTTTAACTTTGGTAATCATTTGGCTTCAAAATAATTACTTAATCCAATACTTTTTGCAGCTGTGGGAAGTAGAGGTAAGAGGCTGCATGGGGTTTGACAGTGCAGTTATCATCCCCACATTACCAGAGTCACCAGCTGAGCAGAACTGATGGGGCCATCACCAGCCCCCTGCAGAGATCAGTTGAAAAGCAATGCTGGGGAGAAGCGCTGCTCCCCACAGACTGTGGGACTCCAAAATCCCAGAGTGCATAGTACCCCATGCTAAAATAGCTGCTGAGCCCTGACATTGCTTGGGTTTGCTTCTCCTTTGCACAATGTAAAAGCTCATTGCTGGAAAGAGGCTGCAGGAGGCTGGTAGGGCAGGAGGACAGGCAGCAGAGCCAGAACAGAAGCAGCTAGCACTGTCTTTTATAGCGAGTGCAGGCAGGTGGATGTGGATCTTTATCTTTGAATTTGTTTTCTAAACATTATCAACTCAGATTACTTTTCACAAATTTCACTCAAAAAACTTGAGAGTAATTGGCTTTTACAATGCAGTAAAGAAAGATATTAACTGGTTTGGGGATTGACTAGAGAACCATTCACACCACTCTTTTATCAATATTGCCATAATTTGACACTTCTGAATGGAGCAGGATTGTAAAGCACCTGCAGACCCTGTAAAACATGTTAAATGGAGATAAGTCTTACTGCTTAGTTTAAGCCTAGTAAAAGATAATTAAATTGACTGATGCAGCTGTAAATCTCACTTTTATCAAATCCTGCCTCTCTTTGTCCTTATAATTTTACAGCAGCATTAATGTTGTTGTGACAATATAATTAATCTCCCCCTGCTCTTCAGAGAATGAAAGGCAGCCAGTAGACACTATAAAAATCTTGCCTCACTAGCATTATCTTTTCTACTTCTTGACTCTCATACAACTTAGACATACATTGCATTCATGAGGGGATTTCACAAACTGAAAATTAATTGTAAACACACCATACTGTTTTTTTTCAAGATTGTTTTTGTGAAAAGGTTTGGGGGTTTGGGTTTATCTGTTTGTTTGTCTTTGTTTAGTTGATTGGTTGTTTTCTTAGTGAAGAAAAAGGGATTAGAAATAATTCTTTGGTGATCTTCAGAGCTTTGGTTTGGTTTTGAGTATTTTTATGCAACTCTATTACAACACAAAAGATCATCAGGCCTACAAGTGGAGGTACACTGCTGTTTTGGAAACACTGGGAACTCCACCTTAAGTCACAGAATATGCCAAATTGGAAGGGGTCCACAAGAATCAAGTCTGACTCCTGTTCTTGCACAGGACCCTCACCAAGTTATCTGGTTTTATTTTTCCTGAATTTATTATACAGGGATGGTTGACTTTTTTCCACTTCCACTTTCTGAGTAAAGACTGGGACTGAGCTGGACATGGGGAGGAGGTGAATGGTCTGCATGGGGAACCTGTAGCCTAAAAACACAATGTAAGAGATTCCAATGTAGTACCTGGAGATGTTCAGCCTGCAGAAGGCTTTGCACATCATTCCCTGGTGCAGTAGCTGCTGGGGCTGTGCATGCCCTGCTTGCTCTGCATGAACCTCTTCATGTGGGAGAACCCTTAGACATTTCTGCTTTTCACAGTGTCTTTTCTGCCCATGTTGGGTGACAATCAACCCTTGCCTGCCCAAACAGTGCCCAGGCAAGGCTCAGGGGGCAGCACCATTCTGGGTGGGGCAGGTCCTGCTGGGCAGCACTGATGTGACAGTGGTGTCGCAAGAGCAGGGAGTTTGCTTGTATGGGCTCAGACCAGCCATGCTACTTGCCCTCTGGGCCTGAGGACTCACTGTGATTGTGTTTGTGTCCTAGTATAGATGGAGCCAATGCATGACCCAGGTTCAGACTCACCAAGAGAAAAATGTTCTGCTGCGTACAGCTACAGACAGCTGGGATGGAGATAGGTATGGGATGCTCCAGACTCCTATGATGGAGTGAAGAACCAGCAGGATTTTAAGAGATGACTGATAAAAAGACATAGAAGTGACTAAAATACATCCTAGTGTAACACACTAGTCACAAGAGGCTTTGGGAAAACTCTGAAGGCATATGATCCTCATAACTGCCTGGGGAGTGCCACCCTGCCTCACCACTGTACCTCAGCATCTCCACAAAATTATTACATCTTTTCTCTGTGTGCATCTCCTCTTTATGATTACCTATGAGGTGTGCAGCCTGAAGCACAGGGTCTTTTAATTTCTAAATTACTTTTCCCTCCAGGGAAAGGACACGTCTTCTCAAGATGTAACTGTGGATGCTGGGTCATATGCCTTAAGCTGATGGGGGCACACAGAATCCCCTCTCTTGATATGAGGTGGACAACATAATCTCACCTCAAACAACAGAAGACTTTAGATAAGTGAAGTTCAGATAATCACACTGTCTGTCTTCCCCAAGGTCAGATGGCTCAGCAGAGCTTTATCCATATTGTTTTACCTAAAATATTTACCTGTTACCAAGAATTATATACCTTCAAAGCTGGATTTTTGCTCAGGCACTTCACTTTGGGTGGTAGGTCTCACATGACTGAAATTTTGTGGGGGTTCTCCTGGAAAAAGTGGAAACAGAAAACCCCTGATAATTTGAATGTTTATTGAAGCCAAGTGGCTTCTCCTAGCAGGGGTTATCAGCAGGCTGCTTTCTCTGACTGTCTGTATTTTCCTGGTTAATTGAAGGTTTGAGACTGCCCTTGGCTGAAGTCGATGGAACAAACGTGCTATTTTACTCACTGTTTATGAGGGGAGAGTTTATGTAAAACATATTTCAGAGTTTATAATCTGACATTTAAGTTACAGTTAAGCCTAAATATAGTGCTTTAATCATCAGCAGCTTTAATTTCTCTCCAGTATTTCTTTAAACTTTTTGGTTTGAAAGTCCAAAAGATAAGAAGCACTTCCCAATAATGCAAATAGACACAGAGCATGGAGTTCACCCAGAGGCTGTTTCTGCAGCCTGGGCTGTGCTTATCTTTTCAACTCCCGGGTAACTAGGAGATAAAAAACATTTCAACCCTTTTAATTCCTTGGATGGGCAAAGTTTGCCCCTCTGCAAAGATCCAGAGCAGCACTAGTATTTCTTTTCCATGCCAACTCTACAGATAAACAACCAGGGTGGTTCAGAGGTGATCTGTGAGCACTTCAAAGGGGAGGAAGTGATGAGGAGAGTACAATGAGTAGCAAAGATCAGGGATAAAAGAGTGCTGGAAATAAAAGCCTAGTTTAGTTTGGGTATGCTATGTGACTGGTTTAGCTATATTCTTATACAAGACTATGTGTAAAGCACTGGTGTGGCCTCACCTTGAATACTGTGTGCAGTTTTGGGCAGTACAATATAAAAAAGACATTAAGATACTAGGGACCATCTAAAAGAGTGTGTTGTAGCTAAAACCAGTACAGAGGGCCACAAGGATAGTGAAGGGTCTGGAGAAGAAGCCTTATGAGGAGCAGTTGAAGTCACTTGGTTTGTTTAACATGGAAGAGACTGAGGGGATACTTCATTGCACGAGGGGAAGTGGAGGGGTACTGGTCTCTTCTGTCTGGTGACCTGTGACAGGACTCCAGAAAATGGCATGAAGTTGTGTCAGGTGAGGTTTAGGTTAGATATCAAGAGAAGGTTTTTTCACCCAGAGGGTGGTTGGGTGCTGGAAAAGGCTCCTCAGCGAAGTGATCATAGCACTGTCTGACAGAGTCAAGAAGTGTTTGGACAATGCTCTCAGGCATATGTTGTGATTCTTGGGGCCATCCCGAGCAGGGTCAGGAGCTGTACTCAATGATCCTGATGGGTCCCTTCCAACTCAGCATATTCTATGATTCTGTGATTCTGTAATTCTATAAAGGAGGCTAAACATATTTTTTACAGGACCTGTGTAGTTGATGCCTGTCAGATAGTGTTCTCCTATCCATGAGGATCTATCTCACTAGAAGAGTAAATTCAGGCTTGCAAAATGTAGGTGTTTACCCTTAAGCTGGTCATTTGAGCTCTCTGAACAAGCAATGGAGATAGACAGGTATGTCCTGAGGACAGTTCAGGAAAGACCAGGTTTGATAACCTCCTGGGGGTACCTATCTCTCTTCATTGACTATGCAGGTGGCCATCTGGCTTGGACTAGATGTGTGGCATAGGGGGTCCTGGCCAGAAAAGAAACGACCATGAAAGAAATCGCTGCGAACAAAACACAAGGATCACTGTGCAGGAATCCTAAGTCTGATGTGGGCATCTTTCTACTTTCTGCTGCCTGCCAGGGATTTTGATCATGCAGCCAGGCCCTGGGCTTGTTCCCTCGGGCAGGGAGGGAAAGGACACCAGGAGAGAAAGGTCAGCGGAACAGCAGAAGAGCTTTTCCAACCTGAGTATGGGCTTTTGTTGCTCAGAGCTGTCCCCCAAAGCCTGGAGAAACCCTTCAGCAGATCACAGTGCCTGACTTGTCTCATGTGCACCATGGCCTGGAAAATCCTCTTATCCAGGTCAGTGGGTGCAGGTGCTTAAAAGTCCAAGGGCAGAGTTTTGCCCTTTTGCCAAAGTCCACCCTTTTATGGCATACACAAAGTTCTGCCGCCATGCCTGGGTAGCTGTGCTGCACCCAGGTGTGAGGCCTGGGCCACCCTGGCTCCAGGTGGAGCATTTGTGCCCAAGCAAAGCATTGTATTTTTCAAAACCTGCTATTAAACCAAGCTCCCAGAGGCAGCTCTGGGTCCTTATGGTACCAGTGATGCTCAGAGTCACAGTCTTGCAGCAGCTGGAGGGGCTCCAACACCTGATCCCAAACTAATGACACAGATTATCTGGAAACATAAATAGCAGAAGATACTGAGTATTGTTACTTCTCAATAAAAGATGCATGTTGTTTGAGTCTAATTGTATCTAGTTACTTTCTAATGATTAGCATTTGAAAGACATGTCAAAAATGTTCACTTTCTTTAAATGAAGAGTGATAGGTTTTTATAGCACAGTCTAAATGTATCAGCTGGGAATCTATGGCCATCAATGGCTTTAGTTTTCTGCCTTTATCTATTGGTATAACCCTAATTTGACACTTGCCTATTGAGAAAGCTTGTAAAACCACTGCTGATCCTGTAATGCATGTTAAATTTAGATTAGTCTTACAGCTCACTTAAAGCCAGTAAAGTAATAATTAAATCCACTGCTGAGGCTGTAAACTCTAGAGTATCTGGAATTGCCTCTATTCCTGCCACGAGCAATGAAGCTTCATTAGAGTTTATACTGTCCTCTACTGCAGGGCACCTCCAAATGTGGAATGTATGTGAGCATCTGTCTGACCACACTACCTGAGTCCTGCCACCTCATCTGACCCATCCAGCCCCATTAAACACTGATTAATTGCTGCCCTGAGCTATTTCTGAGCATTGGCACGAAGCTAATATGACTATACTTATCTCAAAATTCAAACCAGAGGCTACAATGTGGGTCAAAACCATTCAGTTTATCAGAAAGAAAAGATAATTTTGTTATCCCTACTTGGCTTCTACTTTGAAACAGCATTAGTCATTTGGAAACTGAGGCTGTCAGACTTTGGCCAAAGTTCTATCATGTCTGTGCTGAGCTCTATAGCAGGAGAGAGCCCAGATGCCCCTTTGCTTATGTCATCCACGAGCCAAATGTGCCACTCCTCATGGGGGCAGCACAGGGAGAGCTCAGCCACGGAGAAGAAGAGGAGCATTGCAGGAGGAAAGTATTGCAGTCTGTCCTTCCCTCATAATGACTAGTTTCTTGGGTCATTTCATTCTGTTTGTATGCCTGACATCCAGATATGGATTAGAAAACCTGTAGGAGGACAGCTGGCAAGGAGACATGCAAAGCCTCCTCTTAGCAGAACCTTACTATGTGCCACTTGATTTGGAAGGATGGTGCTGCTTGTTTCTTTGTTAGGGAAGGGGATCTAAAATGCCCCAAAATGTCTTTCACAGATATCAAAAGGAAAGAACCGCACATCAGAGAAGTCATGCAAAGGAGAACACGTTTGGGTTTTGGTCACTGTCACTCAGCAGACAGCTTATGATGAAAGAAGTTCGAAACCCACTCAGTGCACTTTGCTGTCTCAGTCCAAGTTTTGTCTGATATTTTTTGAATTTCAACCATTATGATATTTAATTTTTCAGGCAAACATTGGATCATATTTTCTAAGAACAATGAGTTATTACTTTTATTATTTTTTTAGCATTCATGTGATCCATCACACAGATAACATTTTCCATACTTTCTCACTGAAAAATATGTAATATAAAAACAATCAATGAGCAGCAGTTACAGAGAACCACGCAGCACAAAACAGCAGCTGCTCACCAGAAGAAGTGCCTTTTTTGAGTCCACAACTCTGTGAGGATGGGTTTCATCCCACCTGCTTTTACACATGCCAAATGGAGACATCTGCATCTGAGCTACCACCTTATTTTCCTTGTGTTGTGGAAAGAGACAACTTGGATTTTTTTTTATACTCGGGTCAGACAAGTCATGCTGAGAAAGCATCCAATGCCATGTCTTCCTTCCCATCATGTGGCTTGACCTGTGTCTTCCTTCATTACACGGACAGTTGAAAAATGGACCTGTTAAGAGGGTACCAAACAGGCAAGCCAAGGGAAAGCCTCTGAGCTGAAAAATATGTTATTTTGCATGAGGGAGATATGACAGACACTTGTCTGTCCTTAGTCTTCCCCCTGCATCTGACACTAAAAATATCTGCCAGAGTTGGCGGGGGGAGGGGGGGCAGATGGAGTTTGGGGCTGAAACCAAATAACCATTTATTTTCTAGATTTATTGAGATACTGGCTGAGTAGTGCCCACCTTTGGCTTCATGCCAACCCAGCGGGACCATCTTGTGTTACATCCTTGCCCTGCCTGGATGTGAGAGGATTAAATAACTCTGCCCAAGAGTAGCTACCTGGGAGGAGCAGTTCAATTTTCCATGAAACTCCCTAAATTTAGCAGTCTGCCTATCCGTACATGCAAGCTCAGCCTTTAACCTCCCCTTACAGGCAGTGCTGTGGTCAAGGGAGCAGTTCTGACTAGTGGCACAAAAGAAGTGCAAGCGCTATCAGATGAAACCCATGGCAGGGAAGAGACCAGCGCTGACGGAGCTCCGCTCGGCCGCGGGCCGGTGCTGCCACCCGCCGGGCACCGCTAGGGATCGGCACCGGGGATCGCTCCCGACCAGGGAATGCGCCAGCATCTCACTCACTCGCTTTTTAAGCATTTTAATCCCTGGGAGTGTGCAATGTCCTGAAACGTATTACGAGGATGGGTGCGTGCCACGGAGAGGGCGTGCAGCACCTCGGGAACCCCTGAATGCTGAGGATTAGAAGGCGGAGTGCGTCATGAGATGAAACCGTTTTATAACTTTCAAGCAATTGTTTTGCTGATCTGGTACAATAAGAAGGAGAGAGCTTGACATCTACAACCAAAGCACGGGCTAGGAGCCAGGCTTTGTTTCGGGAGCAAGGATGATTCTCTACTGAGAGACCTGGCCCTCTGCCATGCGGCTGCTCCTCTTCTCGACTTCAGGGCATTCACTCCTTTCTCAGATCCCCACACCTAGGCACACAGAGAAAGTGGGATGACCCTGAGTGTGAAGGCTTCTGAATTGATGAGTTATTTTCCCTTTGAACTTTCACTCCCCTTCATTAGACAGGAGTGCAAGGAAGGACAAACATACCTCGTCCGGGGAACTTCATGTCCCTTGCCAGGGCAGTAGAAACTGCCACATCCCAATCACCAGGATTGCATCCGTCATTCCTGTCTGCACAAATGAAACTGGTGTTCCTTCTTTGTATCAGGGGCCACATGGTGAAACCCTTTGTCTTGACCTTGTCCTTCCACTTCTGCCTCTTTGAAGGGCTATAGGGTCTCAGCCCAGTGGTGTGGTGCGGTGGACAGCAGCATTTCAGCACCCCAAAACTCCCAGCTTCTGCTTTCAACCCTCCTGCACTTGTTTCATCTTCTCCAGTGATCACCAGAGAGAAAAGCAGAGAATGTAAAACATCCCAGAAAGGGACATTTCAGTGAGAGGAGAGAGCACAGCTAGACATGAGTGCTCTCTTAAAGTAACCTAGAGTCCCATGCTATTTGAAGACATAATAAAATTTAATGCATTAGCCTTTCAAGAGTTACCAGTGCATCTCCCCTTAGCTACCTTCAAAAACACTTTTAAAATATTGAAAATCCCTCTGAGCCTTCACCGTAAAACTTTAATGGAGACAGAATCTCTGAGCCTGCTGAAAGGATTTCTCTGCAGCATATATTGGTTAATTTACCGAGTTTCTTTCTTGCCAGCATTTCTCCTCTCTCTCTCTCTGATATGCCAGTATTACTCTTTGTTTCATTTTTCATTTCTTCTTCACTTTCTAACCACAATTATTTAAACTTTCTAGCCATCATTCCTCTCCCCCCAGCAATTTGATTTTAGGCATTTTTTATTTTTACTTTCCACCACCATACATGGCCACTTTCCTGTGGCTTTAGATGAATTCTTTCTCTTCTGTCTCTCTCTAGGTTTTCACATTTTCTCTGACAACAAAGTTTGTAATTAATTGAATAGGATAAAATGACGAGAACAAGGCATTCTATGGGAAATCACTGAGCTCAGCAGATACTTAGAAAAATGTGACCAAACAGACAGTGAACATAGATTATGAAGAATGTCTTCTAGATGCTAATCACCTATCTGGACCCCATAGAGTCCTGTCTTCATATCAATGGTCAGACAACTGATCCAAATTTAGGGGATTGCAATATGGCATCTGTCTCTGAGGGATTTGTCTGACACCTTTTATGACCAAAGGCAAGAAATAGGCACTCTGGAGACAGATTTTAGATGTCTTTTGGGATGTCAGCCTATCTTCTTTTGTTTTCTATCTAACTTATTCCACAGAGACTTAAGTATTATCTCCTTCAGTTTTTTTGATGTGATCACTCAATTCTCGTGGCATTTTCTTTGAATACACGAATTATTCAGCATCTTCTTTAAGCTGTGGACATTAGGCATGAACATAGCACTTGTGCCAAATAGGTTCATGCATGGCTGGTAGCATGACTGGGAAATGATGTCCTGAGGTGTGGTGTATGGAAATCTTACCACCAGACCGTGCTGCAGCATGTGGACCTCAGGTGCATCCATCAGTGTCCCATGTCTTGCAGCACTGGAGTAGCTGAGAATGACCAGCTTAGATGAGAAGAAGAGCTCTGGTGATCAATAATATATCCTTTATTGTGAAAATATAATCATAAAGCAAAGAAGAAAAAAGAACAATAAAACCATGTAAGAGTTCAACTTCACTGCCTTCTGTGCACCCCTTGAGGAGAACTGCCAAGAAAAATTGCTAGTTCAGGTGAGATAAAGCAGAAATTATCAATTGCACAAATCTGGCCTCTGAGACAACATTGTTAACAAGAGATCCAGCAGGAGCTCCACACATGACTTTTATGAGACTCAGTTCCTGACTGCCCTCACCAAACTTGTTCTCAAGGGTGGTAGTTTGACCTCAGCAAGCAGCCAAGCACCTACACATCTTCTTAGTCTCCCTTCTCCTGCATGATGCAGAGCAGATAGGAGGAAGGTAAGAAGACCCATACGTCAAGATAAAGGCAGTTGAGCAGGTCAAGCAATAATTGCACAGACAAGCAAAGCAAAAAGAGGAATTTGTTCACTTTATTCCTTCAGCAGCTGATACTTTGACAGCTCCTGGAAAGCAGGCCTCAAGACATGTGGAAGTTACTTGGGAAGATACATAACCACCAATGTCCTCAATTCTTCCTTCTTTTCTTGAGCTGTTACTGCAACATGCATTGTTGTAAGACACACAATAATCCTTTGGCCAGTCTAGTTCAGTTGTCTTGGCTGTGCTCTGTCACAGCTTCTTGTCACCCTCCTGTCTACATGTTGGTGGGGCAGAGTGGGGAAAAAGACAAAAATGCAATGCAGTAAAAGCACTGCTCAGCAACAGCCAAAACACTGATGTGTTATTAGCACTGTTCTACTCAAAAAACCAAAACTCAGCACTGTATGGGCTGCTGTGGAGGAAATTGTCTGCTTGCCAGCCACGCCCAGCACAGGCAGTCAGCCAAAAGGCCCAGTGTGTAGTCAAATATCTCCAGCTGACCAGTTCTCTGAGTTTTCATGATAGTCTAAGGTGTCTCCAGGAGCTTGCCTGACATGTGGAGACCCCCACTGCAGCCACCATTTCACTAGAACATAGGTCTCTGTAAGTCCTGTCCCATGTCTGTCAGTCCCAAACAAGTGCCCTGCAAGCCCCTGGAGACAAAAGGGTGGTGTTACCAGCATCTCCTCTCGTGCAGGTTCACCTCCATGGGCAGCTACAAGGATCAAGGGATGGCTTCTTCTCAGTACTCAATCCAGGGCAGTCCTGTCAGCATGAAGGTACCTGTCAGAAGGCAGCTGGCAGAACACCCAGGAGAGGTTCAAAAAAATTGCCTTTAAACTCCCATCACACTTTTTAGGTTGTGTTCCTTACCCCTTGTATATTCATTTCCAAGCATTCACAACTACTGTGGTTGATGTATTAAGCTTTAATTTTTTCTGGTGTTTGCTAAAATTTTACAAAAAAATGCATTGTATCACAAAACAATCTTTTTCTTTGTTAGTTTAAAAACCCAATAATTTAACCTTCCACTTTGTCATTTAAAAACTAATAATCCTGTTCAGCATCCCCACCATTCGTAATTATGCATTCATACAAAATGACATGTCTTTGTAGTTTTATATCTAGCCAACCAATAAGGCTAATATCACCTTTCTGGATAAATGCTTAACTCTATATATCAGTACAACCAAATTCAGTTCATTGATGCTAAACTCACCTCTCAGACATGTATTTTCCATGACAGTATTTCTATGGGGCCAAGAAGTGTTTCTATGGGGTCACAGTCTGTATGTTGTGCTGATGGATAAAGCTGCTGCAGAGATGGGGTTTAATTGTTGTATCAGCTCTGAACAGTTCAAACTGGAAAATCAAACTCATTGGAACTGCCATGAAGGCACAAAATAATCCCTTCTCTTCCTCAGCTAATGAAGATCCTAATCTGAAACAGCTGCTGCTATTTCAGTCCTTCACAGTTTTGCTGAAGCACATTGGAGCTGCCACACAGCTTCAGGTCTCACTGGCTCTTTGGAGCCAGTGGAACAGATATAGGTCATTTAAAAAGTAGGAGTAAAACTTTAAGGAATTGAGAAATGAAAGAAAGTGAGTGCAGAGTGTTTGGCCCATTTTCAATGGTCTGGACATTGAAGACAAAACATCAACATTTCTTCTGCTGTTTGTTTCCCCCATCAGAAGACAGCTTAGAAGGGAAAGGCTCCACCTAAGAGGGAAAAAGGTTGTTGTTGTAGGAAAAAATGGAGGCTCAGTGTACTGAAACAATTCCTGAAGTATTGGGAATATATAGATCTAAAACACATGAAATACTGTCCAAAAACTTCTGAGGTTGTTTCAAAATGGTACCTTGAGAAATAATTAGTAAGAAACTGGTATGTCAGATCTTTTTTTCCATCGGCTTGTCCTTTTTACAAGCACTAACTCTGTGAGAAGTTTCTTTATGCAGACAAATTCCTTTTGTTTCCAGATATGCTATCAGGCACATGGAGGAAGAGTTTGGTAGAAATTCATGTATTTTCTCAAGGAGTTGCTCCACCAAATTCAGGCATCTTAAAGATGGTCACTGGATCAAGTGTTTCTGGTATGTGGGCTAGGAAGTTTGCTGAGACATGGGGTGAGTAACTGGAAGTGCCAATTTCTTTCTCTTGGCTTATGAGGTAGTCCAGAAGTTGCACAATGAAGTTTATATGGGTTATGACCTCTATACAAATATCCGATATCTTCAGATTATTCAAGGCAAACTTGATAGTAACACAGAGACCTCAAAGGTCTAAATCTCACAGTCTTAGTTATGGTTAGTGACTGGGAACAGGAAAGACGTGTAGGTACATATAGGAAGGCAATTCAGCCCAATGCCTCTGAAGAGGCAATGGATCCCCAGTAGCTGGGCAATATGCAGAGAAGTTGCTCCCCATTATCCTCAGCACCTGCTCCTGCCATGTGGACAGGATGTAGAGAAGGGCTGCAATGTGTACAGCATGATATTTGATTTGAGAGGAGATCTGAGTGAACTGTGCCACTGATCCTCGAAAAGCCTGTTTAACTATTAAGGCTTTGCATATGTATAAATGCCTGTACTATTTCTCCATCTCTTAATCATAATAATAAACCTTTAAGCAGACCTGGTTTGTGCCAGATCACTGTGTCTGGATTGACTATAAAAATGACTTCATGATATGGGAATAGGTCCATAAGAAGCCACCTAGAAATATACAGATATAAAATAGCAATTAAAACACAAATGAGCAATCCAGAACTTTCCTCAAGAGACATGCGGGAATGCCAGATGCCTTTCCCTGCACCTCAGATTATCTCAAAGGAGTTGAAATCAAAATGCTAATAACAGTCAAAAAACCTACCAACTGCAGGATATAAAATTGTTAATAATAACCTGAGCTTTGAGTTAAGTAATGTTGTTAATAAAGCAAAAATATCAGCAAACATATTTTAAAAAAATCCCCTTATATTAAAAAAGGCAGATTAACCACAAAGGTTATGCAAATTTCTTTCTTAACCTGTTCCCTAAAGACAGCAATTCCTTCTGATTTCCATGCAGTGATCATGTCCATTCACAGTCTGCCTCAAGAACAGTATCTCGAGATGACAACACTGCCCAGAAGAGCAGAGGACAGGGCCATGTGACTACATTGCTTTATGCAAAACCAGTAGGCAAAAGTGCCAGATGCTGGGGACATGAGGTGATGTTCTTTTTTGTGGGTGTGAATCATAGAATCTGAGAGTAGTTTAGTTTGGAAAACACCCCTAAGATCATTGAGTCTGACCAATAACTCAGCACTGCCAAACCTACTATCCTAAGTGCCACATCTACATATCTTTTCAATACCTACAGGGATGGCAACTCCAGCACTTCCCTGGGCTGTCTGTTTCAATACTTCACAACCCTTTCAGGTAAGAAATTTTTCCTAGTGTCCAAATCTAAACCTTGCCTAGTGTAACTTCAGGCTATTTCCTTTTGTTTTATTGCTAAGAACAAATGAAGAGCGCATGTAACTGGATGTGTTAAGGGGTAGGGATATGCCTGTCCTCAGCTTGAACCTAACCTAAACTTCTCCTAGACTTCTGCAGAGTCAGTCCTTGTGGTCTCTTGTGTACATATATAGTGGTTAGTCTTATGCATGTCTTTAGGGAATAGTCACATTCATAAAAAATAATCTCATTTTATGTGTAAGAATGTTCATGCTAGAAGAACAGCTGAAGGTTGAAAGAACAGCTAAGGTTGAAAAGTTCAAATGCTCAGAAGTTAGAAAATGCCAGAATTCAGACTGCCTGAGGGTACAGCTCGACCAGTGATCCTCTGTATTTAGGGTACTGGCTCTGAGATGGTCCTGTTATATTTCAGAGGTTAAAGGCATCTTAAAGGCCAAAGAGAATTTAAAAATTACCTAACTGCATATTCTAATTTTAAAATGCATCATTCCACTATTCTATATTATGTCTTAAATAATAGATGAACTTTCATCTATCAAAAAGCACTGAAGAGATGCAATGGATGGATACTGTTTTTCTTCCATGTCTTAAAAAAACAGCATTTGACTGTTTTCAGGATTTAAAGTAACTGAAAAGTATATAACCTCTGTGTTCTTTTACTTTCTACTTGCAGTTCCCTAACCTTTAGAGAGTAAACCTGAATAACTCTACGTCCTTCCACCCCACAAACTGCTATTTTTTTTTTTAGGCCTATGCCTTTGAATGTCCACAGAAGCAAGTGAACAAAGTTTTAAGTAAAAACAAGAGTTTTCCTAATCACCCCCTGAATACCTTGGCTAGAATAGATGAGCCCCAGTGCCCAGTAGGTCAAGAATTTGCAGCTTATGAGTTCAGGAAAGAGTGAATGAAAGGGTTTATCTTTGCCATGAAATGCCTGCTTTCTTCCTGCTTAGCCAGCTGTGTTTTTACCTCCAGGTTGTCCAGGCTTGCTTTGAGGTTAGGACCTCATTTGGGTGAGAACTGCTGCCTGCTGCTCCTGGCTGGAGCTCCAGCCTGACCAGCAGCAATGCACAGAGAGCAGAAATTGCGAGGACGTGGGGAAGCCACCATTGCTGCTTGGGGAAGAAGCTGAGAAACCTTTATAAGCCAGATGTATTCAACCTTCTGCGGTAACCAGGAGGATTAAGAAACTAGTCATTTTCCACCTGTGGCCATCAGCCATAGCACAGGGTGGAGAGGCATGAAATAAGGTGATATTTTTTAAATGGTGACTGATATTTGATATGTAAATGTAGGTCCCATTTCCAAAGGAGACATGTCTGCTCCTTGTATTTCATATATAAAAAATGAAGCACAAACTATTATTAAAAAAAACATATACAGCTTGTGCCAATTTGTATGTATTTGAAAGAAGCAGGCTCAAAATAAATGGGAAAAAAACCTCATGCTTTTTAACTACCCATTTAATTTGTTTTCTTTTTTGCTTTTGAAACTTGTTGAGCTCTTTTATGTTTGCTTCAAACAAAAAAATTTTAATGCTTCTCAGAGTACTTTTACAGTGTGTTTTCTCTTGCCAATCTCTACATTGGAGTGAACTCAGGCATCAGAAAGGCTGCCCAGCATGGAGCTGATCAAACAGCTCCGAGAGCAATGGAATGATTCCCACCATATATTATGGGAACAGATCAAGCTTGTCACATACAAATGATTCCTGATGCTAGAAACCTTATCTTCTCAAATCATCACCTGTAGCTTAAGAGAGATACAGATCCTTTGCTGCTCCTGTTGCCTGCTGGAATCTACACTGTCCTCCAAGGTCTTAGATTTTTCCTCCCTCATTTCTGAGTACACCTTTCAAACTGATATTGCAATATATGCCTCCAAGTCCATCACCATGTTTCTAAGTCTGTGGTAATTTTGCTTGTGCAGCTGGATGCTGCTTACAGAACAGGAGCTTTCCATTGCTGCAATGCAGAAGGAGTGGAAGTCCTCTCACTGGTCTTCAACCACTGACAGCGGCTGAGTGGTCATTCTGGGCTCTCTTCAGGGCCAGTGACCTATTTTTTGCCCTTCTGCAGGGTGCTGTGCTCTAAAAGTACCTATTTCTTTCCATAACTATGAGGGGACCCTCTTTCCAGCACAGAGCAATCACATCGGGAGCAGCCACCACCAAGACACCTGGGCCATGGTGCCTAAGGGGAAACCTATATGCACACCCCAGCTCCATGTTTGATGCTACCTTATCCTCATTTTCACAAGCATCCCTTTCTCCTTAACTTCCTCCAGATCTTTCTGTCTCCTCTGGCTATTTCCCTGATGAGGTTCTCTAGCCTGCAAAGACAGAGGAGAATGCTGCAAGGGAATTTTAACCAGGCCATCCAAATCAAGCCTCAGGCAGGAGAAACAAACTATATAGCAGAGCAAATGCAGCCTGGCTGCCAGGCCACCCTCACCTGCCGTGGCTTCTCAGCTTCCTTATGGTGTGGAACCAGTAGCAGATGTGGCATTTCCCCTGTCCTCTCTCCAGCCAGTCCTAAGAAAGTAGGAAAAAAAAGGAGCTGCTTGCCATGGCTCTGGAGTAAGGCTGGGTAAGCAGGTCCTCCTCACTTTCCCATGATAAAGACCTGGTTCCCAGTGTAATGCACTATTCCTTGTCTGCATAAGGCACATTAATAAGGTTTGATATCACTTTTTCACACAACCATTCCACTTTGAAATACATGTGATTTTTATACAGATTTTTAAATCTGGATCAATCACTTTTCAAATATCTGTCCTGATTTTTTCAGTATGTTTGCAATCACATCTGGTTTGCATTATTTTGTCAATATTACCATCATGATCCAAACTTCCTTTTTCAAGTCCATATTGTTACATGGGCAGTAGCAACCTAGGCTGCTCCCATCCAGTTTGGGATCAGGAGTCTTTGTTGTAATGTCAAGGCCACATCCAGTTCCCACTGGAATTATGCAAAACTGAGAGCACGTTAGACAGTCATTTGGGAAACAGAGTACTTTGGATCTGGTAAAGAGTAGTTGCTGTTACTACCTTTTGTCTTCTGAAGGAGAGACTGCATCCCAGTCTTGTGGGATTTGACCTTACATCCTCACTCCCCCAGCAAATCCCAGGTAGTTCTCAGTCCCCTTTTTTGTGTTCTTCACTTTGCCTTACAAAAAGGATGGAAATAACAGGAATCCAGATGTTTACCTCCTGAGCAAACATCCTTGCTGTAAGCATGCAGTCATGCTTCTTTACTTCCCCCTTCCTGTCTTGAGGGACACACCACCACACGTGGTGGTCTGTAAGCAGTGGCCCAAAAGATGGACAGGGTTAACACAAAAGCTCCTGTAATTGGAGTGAACTCTCACCACTCCTGAGTGATACAGTCACTGTACTGTCACTGCACTGGGGAGTATGACAGCTGTGGGATTCTGGGATTGTTTTTTACCATCCCCTCCCCTCCTCACCCCCAACCCCTGATAATCAATTTTTTCTCTGCTTTAAGTAATAATTCAATATGAATCAGAATCTCAACTAGTCTAGACCAATATTGTTTCAGATGGCATCGAAAATCGAGAAAAGCCATGCCAGGCAATAATATTAGAGTTTTGCAGTGAAAGACAAATGTAAACAGAATGCAATATGAAGACACATTGGGTTTCATTAGAATTAGAGTTCTAAAAGGAGATTGGCTCTTTTTAAACTGCATTTTTTTCAGGCACTTCAGAGACTCTGCCACTAGATGTAGCAAAAGCTCTCTTAAAAGTTGTCTCAGATATTCTGCTGTATTTCTGTTTTGAAGTGGGAAATTGACTAAAATTCAATGAGTATTATAAGGATTACCTTAAATCAGAACCAAGAATGTCCAGGCGAAATAATACTGATAGCAAGCAGCATCATGTAGGGCACAAAATGTCTCTCCATTAAAAAACAGAGATGTAAATGAAGTTAGATTGCCATGCTTGAATTCTCCTTGCTCAGAAGACTCTCTTCACACCAAATTCTGCTCAGCCTTCTTTGAAGTAATCCCAAGCGTTTTATTAAACCTGTACACGGGAATTAGCAAAGGGGAGTTCAACACTGACAGGCGTTGGTAGCTGAAATGCCAGGACAATCGGGAAAAACAGGGTGTATTACTCTGTGTTTCTGTTCTTCTGTGAACTGCCCTATACTTTAGGATCAGGTATTTTTAGACCCCCAAAAAATGCAGAAACAAATTTAATAGACCACAAGTAAGATAACATGGTTTGTTTCATTTACTCATAGGACTAAGCTCTAAGAATATCAACAGAACTGATGAATGTGAAAAAAGTGAATGTCAAAAATACTTTCTTTCTGTTAAAAAAAAATAAAATCCAATATTTTTTTTTTTTATTTTTTACCTAAACCTTGTTTAGGTATTTGCAGTATCAGAAGTAAGATACCTGGAAAAATAAAGCATCATAAGTAACAGTACAATTAAGGAGGCAGCTATGTGAGGCCTTTCAACATCTGAATCCAATATTTCACCAAAGAGTGAAGACAATCTAAAAACAAACAAACAAAAAGCCTCCCACAAACAAACAAAACCCCAAAACAAAACAGCTCCCCCTCAACAAACAAAAAAGGGCAGAAAAAATCAAAACAGAACAAAAACCCCCAAAACCAATATCTTTCCCAAAATCAACATCTTTGCATAGTTACCAGATGAAGATGAGAATAAAACAGAGCTTATTGGGAAATCATAAGCAGATCTAGGAATTCAAGCAGTTGTAGAACTCAAGCCAGAAATTGTCTTTACAAAACAGATCTGGTGCACAGTGTATAGGGTTCTTCCAGTCCCATGGGGACGTGCCTGTCTGAGCTGGCCACCCAAAGGTGTTTTCACAGGCACATACATGGTGGCCGATTCACTCTGTCCCTGGGCAGATATCCACACTGACCTGACAAACCACATGCCATTGTGGCCCTTCCTCCTCACAGAGCCATGGAAAGAGCCTGGGCTGAGAAGTTCAGCTGAGGCTGCTATGTTGCACAGGTCTGGAGGGATCTGTGGAATGAATCTTTTCTTCTCTGGTGCCTTAGAGGAAAACTGATTCAAAGAAAAATAAATAAATCAAAGCTGAAACTTAAGTTAACACAGCTGCATTATCCAGGAATACCTGGAGCTACAGCTATGAATTGTATGATTCACATTGAGCCCTGAAACTTGGACACAAAGAATGGAGAAAATGGTTTTTGCTTATTGTGTAGGGACCTACATCATTGCTTGCCAGTGCTGGCCTGTCTCTGCCCAAGGTTTGGCCACTTCATCTTCTTATACTAGGTTTTCCCAAAAGCAAACTATATTTGGAGCTTAAAAGAACTTGCTCTCATTTATGCACTGCAGTTTGGTGAGATTTTATTTGAAAGCAAGTCATCTTAGTCAAACACATGATTTTGCAGTCCCTGTAGACCTTGCTCAGCCAATGCCGCACAAGTCACAAGCTACCTCTCTCTCTGCTCTCTCTCTTGGTGGTTTTAAGAAAATCTCAGAAGACAACACGAGGATAAAGCACCTGTTAGCCATGCTATCTATCCCATTTGAAGAGTGAATCACCTAAGCAGGGGACTGACAACATATATCTCCAGCCCATCATGATTTATTAACAGCTGGTAAAACAGATGGGGAAAAAGGGCTTCTAAGTAAAAACAAATTTGGCATCTAGATAATATTTTTTCCCTAAATTTGGAAATACAGGAGTGTCTCGTTTCAGAGCATTAACAAGTCTGGATCTGCAGATTGGGAAAGAAATGGGAAAAAGAAATTCTTTCTCTCCTAGCACAACTCAACTAGTGAAGATCCCTGCAGCATAAGGTGTAAAGAAGCTTCAAACCGAGCTCTCAAGGTCTGCCAGCAGGCAGCGAGCCCTTATCCCATGGGGCTGGCCATCAGCTACAGTAACCAAGAAACTGTCTTTGGGAAAGCATGCAGTTTTTTTGTTGTGACGTACCCTGAAAGAGCAGATTAACCCAGGCTAGGCATAATCATTAGGAAACAGATGGCCATGGTGCAGGAAAGCAGCTCATGTACTGATAGAGCAAGGCACATCTGGCTCATGTGAGCACCTGAAGTGAACAGAGGCTACAAGATTTACAAGGGAGGTCAGGACAACTTACGCTTAGAAAAACTTAGGGACATGTCAGCCATATTACACAATTTCGCAAGGGGATCAGATGCACAAAAGTATAACAGGGATGATTTGCTTTGTGTTATTTTCACAATTACTCTGATTTCACAATTTCACAATTACTGATGATTTCCCATCACTTTTAAGCTGAACTCTGCGTTTGAAGCATGTCATGCCTTCCAAGTGCCACAACGTGAACCAGGAAGAAAGTTAACAAGGTGTTATAAGCTATTTATTTAATTACTTAGATTAAACTTACTAAACTACATATAGTAGAAAGCTCTTCATCTGCAGGATCTACCATCGATTATACTGCTCATCATCTCATGCAACTCTGGAAATTAATTCAAAATTTCCTTGCAGAAAAACAGGCTTTCAGAGAAGACCTGTGACTATGCATCCATACCTATGTGGGAGAGGGCAGGCATTCAACCACTGACCTTTCAAATCTGGATGAGGGAATGAAGGCTCAATGGTTTGAGAAAGGTTCCTGGATTTTGGTGTCTGGGATTCAAGGGATTCCTGGGGACAAATGCAGCCTTGTGATGCAGCACCACAACATGTCCCTGGCTCATAACGTACCTGGGGCCAGGCTTCCCCATGCAGCTGGGTAAGAGAAGCGAGGTTGGGTTGGAGTTTAGAAATCTACTGAAACACCAGACAGTGGTTTGTAGAAAAACAGCTCTAATATCTCATCATGCTGCTGCTTACTCTTCATATACTAAACTCCTAACTTGAATTTAGGAATATTCATGTTTTCCTTCTTCCTAAAGAACAAATTAGATCATGTCATCAATAGAAGATAAAACTAATTACTTCGATAGAAATGAGAACTGTGTAAATAAAAAAGCAAAAACTGCCTTTATATGTGTCTAAAACAATGTGGCAGTGTTTCTAGAAATACATGTAATGCAAAGTCTGATTTTGTCAGGGTTTTATTTCCATTCTATTGACACATCACAATTCTTGTCACACATGCTACAGAAGATCTTCAAAACATGATAATTCATGCAAGGAAATAGAAAATGGCTTTGTGTATTATTAGAATGATGCCAACCTCTATGACTGTTCAACTCTCATGAAGTAAAAAGTCCTTGCAGTAATGTGGAGTAGGATATGGATGTTGTTGGTAATATACCTCAGAGTTGGTTTTCTGTATGAATAGCAAAGGGGTTTAACCAACTGGGGCAATTTCTACTTAACGTAACTACCAGTTTCTCTGGTTCATTTGTCTTTCTGCATTCAGTCAGTGTGTATTCAGGCTAGCAAGGGTATATGGGACATTGTGGTGTGTGCACTTACTCCTAACACAGCTATCTGGAACCATTTCATGTTGACGCTACTTACAAGTTCATCTCTGCCACATGTGAAATATCAGGCAGTTTTCAAGCTCTCAGTTCTGCAAAAGAATATGCATGGACTTAGCTCTTAGCTATTGTTCTCGTTAAGGTTAGTAGCCTCTAAAGGATCACCATCTTTGATTCTCTCCATTAATCAACAGTGATACTTGGCCTATTAAAAATCAGGAAAGAGAAGAGAAAAAGTCAGAAAGTAAAATGGCCTCTGGGACAATAAAACAACACCAGTACCAACCCCAGAGGTTGTGGCACAATACGCAGAAGTAGAGAAGGCACAGAAGACTCAGATTTAACAACATTGTGCTTGGTTAATTGCCTTGCACATATCTCAGATATATCCCTATCTCCTCTTTGTGGCTCCCTCCAAGCTATTTTCTTTCTTTGCCCTTTTCCTTCTGTTATTTTCCCCAAAGACCCCAGTGCTCTTTGTCTTGCTCCACTTTGCTGTATCTCCCCCTCCCTCTCTGTGCCTACTCCTTTCTCTCATTGTA
Organism: Neodrepanis coruscans; assembly: GCA_013400695.1. Taxonomy (NCBI): domain Eukaryota; kingdom Metazoa; phylum Chordata; class Aves; order Passeriformes; family Philepittidae; genus Neodrepanis; species Neodrepanis coruscans. Next base: position 23,075 of record VYZS01071823.1, on the reverse strand, counting down.
GCCTTTTTTGCTACCCTGCAGACTGTACCCAGACCAGATCATTTTCTGTCCCAACAGCTCACAGTTCAGATAAGTCAAGACTGGAGCCATTACTTCATACATCTTGCCAGACTGGCAAATAGACTTGCTAGCCTTGACTAGTGACCCACATTTTGACCACAGATTGTGACAAACTGATCATTCAGGGTTGGCATGGGTGAAGGGAAGCCAGTCTGCAACATAGATTTTCAAAATGTTGGCAATCATTCAAGTTTGGTAACGAATATTTTTGCAAATGTTCAAGTTATAATCCTTAGTGTTCATGCAAATATTTGCACTTTTGTAATGGTTTGGCTTAAAACCGCAGGGGAAAACAAAGAAAAAAATAACTCCTTTCCTGTGCCCACATCCGGCTGGGAGGAGTAGCCAGGTTACCTCTGCCTGGGTTTTCCCATCAGCCCCGGAGAGCCGCAAGATGCGCTGGGAAGGGGCTGGGATTATAAATCTGCAGGAAGGAGCACTCCCTCTCTTTTTTCTCCTGGATGCTGGAGCTGAAAGCAGGGTGCCTCTACTCAGCATGGCCTTGAGGACTGCCCCCCCCACCGACCTTGCTGCCTGATGCCTCTTCTCCACGGAGCTCCCTGGGGCCGCCACTGCTTTTCATCTCCCTTTGCCTGAGAGGACCCTTTGGGAGGACTTCTTCACAGACACATCACCTCTGGAGGGACTGCCGCCTTCTTTTCCACGGATATATTTTGGTTTTGGGTTTGTAGGTGCCTGCCTCTGGGCCTCTCCTGTGTTCTTGGGAGGGGTGTCCTCCTCCTGTGTGTTGCTAGTTGTTTTTTCTTTCCCCACCTTGAGGGTGGGGGGTGGGGCTGTTTTGTCCAGGGGGTGCGGTGTAACCTCTATTCCCTTCCCCCTTCCCTTCTCGAGTTACACGTGGTCTTTGTAGGGAGGGGGTGTGTGTTAGCCCGTTCTGGCTGTCACTCACAGCGCCCTCTGCTGCCATAATAGAGCAACTACACCCATCCATTCCCTCATATATCTATATTTAATAAATTGCTGCCTTCTCTATACGTCTCATGATCATTGATAAACCTAATATTGTCCTAAACCAGGACAACTTTCTTGGACTAGTAGGGGCTGGCATGTGACCTCCCCCAGATGAGGGGTGGCCATAGACACATCTAGCAGGTGGCTGTGGCACAGCTTTCTCATCAGGCACTACAACCTCTGGGCAGAAGTTTTCACTGCTGAGGCTTTGCACTGCTGCACAAAACCACCAGGTTGTGGGACAGCACCTCCCAGACCACTGCAGCATCAGCAGCTGTAGCTGTGGAAGGACCAGAAAAATCTAAAACCTCTGACACTGCTAGGGAATGAGTATAGGTCTGTGGTTATATGGTATGGCAGAATGGGATGAGGTGAGACGATGCTAGCGTTGATCCTGCTCAGATCAGTTAAGGTACCAGGAACAAAAGCATTGCATAAGTGCCATGCTCTGATATTTCATACCTGAAGGAAAACATGACCAGAAACAAGGTATTTGCTTGATCACTGTTCTCCCAAGCTATTTTCTTAGACCAAAAGTCAGAGCCCAGAGGAATGTTACTCTTCAGGACATACAATCTGTGCTAGTTGCTACCAACAATTGTATCCTGAAGGCTTTTAAGGCCTGCTTAGGATATCATTCACTAATATAACCCTTCTCCATCAGTCCCCCTGCATCCAAGACCCTGACATAAATCTAGAAAACTACTACCGGAAAATATGAGAACAGTCAAACCAAGAGAAAAATGTCCATTCATCTGGTACATAGAGGATAATGAAGTTTCTCCCCAAGGTTGACCTGTTGTTTTGGACCTGTTTTCTTCTCTTGTTTAACTTTTCTCTGCTTGCACCAAGGTCAAATTATCTTCTCTTGCACACCTTCTCATGAGAATAGCTAGGTCGAATTGTCTTTGTATATCTCTCTGCATTCTTTTACCATGAGAAAGGCTAGGCTGCAGAGCTTGTCCTCTCATCAAAAGCTGAGTTGTGCAGGGAGCTTATTGCCCTCCAAAAATCTTATAACTCTGAAATTTCCAACACAGATGAGCAGTTCTTAATGTAAAAATGCAGAGGGTAAAGAAAAAGGGTTTGGGTTTTTTTTCATTTAAAGACAAATACTCTCTACCAGACTCTCCAGATTCATGGGACAGAAAAGCATCCTTGACTCATTGTTTAGGATATACAGCAGGTACAAATCCTACTTTGTTCCTTCACATACCTATTTTCTTTAAACCACAAGACCTAAATGAAAATACAGGCTGTTTTTTCTATAATGCTAAGTAATAATCGTGAACCAGTGTCTAGGGACATTGGAATAATCCATTTGAAAGTTAGCTATTAAAAACAAACTCAGACCATCCAGTCTCCCATCCAGATGGAGGATTTCATCCCCTGCTGCAATGATCTAATATTGTATTTGTCACTATTGACTTTCTGTGCCAAGTCGGTTCAGCAGGGACATGTGCTCTTAAATTGAGGGGTGAAATTTTATCAGTCAGAAATCTATACAGTGAAATACTTTACCCTTAAAAACTTTATTTTTTTAAGAATAAAAAGAAATGTGCTCAGTGCCTCACATGTTTCTCATCAGCTGAAGGAAAGCAGTATACATAGCGTGAGGGCCAGCCATAGCTTCTCCATGAAAGAGGATAGGAAATACAAGGAAAATGGCAATCATATTGTGCTGTTACACACACTTAGGCTTGGCTGTTCAGCTCGACGGAACTGGTTTCCTCCATCTCACTCCTGTTAAGCTACATCATTAACTTAATAAAATGAGAAGGGTCTGGACTCAGGATAGGGGGTTATTATAGGAACTTACTCTCAAAACCGTACCTCAAAATTCTTGTGAAGTTGCCAGATCACCTACAAACATCTGAATTGCTTCACCTTGCTGCACACACCTGGCCACCAGTCCTGGGATTCTTCAGTGTGCCTGATGGACACCAACAAGCATCACAAATGGAGTGTCTTCCCACTCCTCTTGGGATAAAAACAGTCGTGCTGGAAGTGTATGATCCTCTTCATTGACTTTAGATTTGACACAACTTCAGCTTTCATATACTTTATCAAGAATTATTAACTAAGTAAATTTTTTTGATTTACACCATTGGAGAAATCTCCAGCAGGTGTTTATGGAGCCTAACACCTACCAGAGCAAGTACAGTGGTGTATGGCTTCCTAAAGAACTCAGGCACTAAGTTGTGCAGCCTGACCTGCTCCTGTGGCCAGCAAAGCAGGACAGCAAGACTGTAGCAAAGCTAGAAACAAACATTGACCTGGCAGGAGTAAACATTTATGTAGGGAGTCATCTCACCCAAGTCTAAGACTGTTGCCTAAGTCTAAGCTGTGTCTACATTTGAGATAGGTACACCAAGCTCCCTATGTACAGAGAAATTAAGGGAAAGTGTGAAATTTTGGGTTTATGTGATTCATTTTATCCCCAGTCAGACATCTGAGGGTGATCAGGCAAGTTGTCTACTTCTCTCCACTGACTACAAACGAAGCCTAAAGCTATGCTTAGGATATCTTCATTTGGCAGGATATTAACCATATAACATGCCTATGTAAAGTACATTATACTCAAGAAATTCATACAAATTTTACTTAGTTAATAATTCTTGATAAAGTATATGAAAGTTGAAGTTGTGTCAAATCTAATCTTAAATTCTAGATCTTTGGCTGATTTTACTTTAAAATGCAATTCTCAGTATAGTCATAGAAAAATAATGGCAGAGCAAGTGATCAGTAGCATCTGTGATAATTGCAAAAAATCACAATATGGAATTATATTTTCAAGTCTTTAATTAGCTGGAGAATGAGTCCCTTGATTATTGCTGTTATGCTACTGTACTGCCTGACCTAACAGACAGAAGTCACTGTTTTCTTTTAAGGTCATTATACAGTATATTCCACTACTGATACTAGATCCTGCAGGGCAGGTTCTATGGTTTCCAGCTTATTACAGTTGGAGAAGGTTGAAGGCTGCACTTGATGATCTTGGAGGTCTTTTCCAACCTTAATAATTCTATGATTCTAAGTTAAAACTAGCTTAAGAAAGCTCTCTACCCTTACCAAGGAAAGCAGAAAATCTTGAATCTACCTTCTATGAGCAAGGCATCAGTCACAATTAGTGAACATTACAGACAATACAATAGTGGCATGCCATGCCTGGGAAACATTTAATTGTCTATTTGTCCCATTTGGTAATTCACCTAAAGGAATGGCTGCAGCTACAGAAATGTTTAATAAGCAAAATGAACCTGTAGCATCAGCTTGAGGCAGGAGCTGCCCTGCTGATTACAGACTCTGCCTGACTTCTCTATGGGTTATACCACAACAGCAGATCAACCTGCAGGTTAGCCTTGAGGTCAACTCGCAATGCAGGAGATCTTTGGACCTGTGGTGAAGATGGCTAGGAAAAAGTGGACAAGGTCTGATTGAGAGCAATGGACTTGCCATCATGTCTAGTATGTAATATTACCATGGCACTGGCCGTCTTGGGAATTTTCCCTGAAGATGCCCAGCAGCAGAAGCAGCAGCAGAGAGAAGACCTGTGCAGGGGGAAGTGCCCCAAAATGTTCATGCCAGTCTCTGAAGAGATGCAGAACAGGTTTCCACCTCAGCTCCATCATCTAAAAACAGTTTAGTAGCATCTGTCACTGAGACTTATTTCCTAAGATAGGGGAGAGAGTGCTGGGCATTGCTGTGCTATTTCTATGCTGGGGGATTAAAAATGTTTCCAGTCTGCCAGGTATTGGCAATCCCTCCATTAAAATTTGACCCCAACCCAAGCAAGTCAAACCATCCATCCACCATATTTTCCTTGGAAAGGATGGAGGCACAAAGGCAAGCCAAAGCTGTGGAGCACTTTCTTGCCCTAGAAACAGCTAGAGGGTTTTAGGGGTAGGAGGGTATTCCCAGTCCTGCTCAGCCTTGTTCCACACACATCTTGCTCCACAGATTCCTAACATGTGGCTAAGAACTGTGATGAAACTGAATGACATCAGCAGAGGAGGAGATTCCATCCATGTCCTGCTGATGGGAGTCCATCAGTACAGTGTAGATCCAGAGATCTTAATTGCCACACCAGAGGAAGCATCTTTGCCCTTGCAGTGCTAATGCAATGTCAAAAATCACACTTGGGAGATGTGTCTTCTTCTGCAGCCAGATACATTAACACCAGAGTGAAGGACAAACGGAGATCCTGACTTCAAAGACAAAAGCCAAATAAGCTTTTTCAGGAGTACATCCCTCCTCTGCAGACCAAAACGTGGCATTTTTGCTTGTTTGGCAACAAACAAGCCACCCTTTCTTCGTTTAAGTTGTTCTGCTTTACAGGACACATGGCCTTGGTCCATTACACCACCTGGTTGCTACTGAAATGCATAGGAGGCTCACTGTGTTTGCTTATGCCTCCAGCACAGATAACAAGCTATATAAGCGATATATTCCACTCGGCCTCTATCATATGTGGACAGTAGTTGTTCCACAACAACAAAGGTATAAGCTATTTTCAGATTGTAAATCACATGTCTGTAGTCAATTATTAAAAAACCCAATATTATTAATTTATTAGAAGCTATTAGTAGATGCAGTGAGACGTTTTCATTACTAAGTATCACTAATAGGTAAGGACTTGTATTAATTATCTACATAATCACTGTAATATATGTAGGCTTTTCTGGTGTGTTGAACTTTTCAGTTCTTCCTCACCTAGCAAAACCCAAAAAGCCAGTTGTACCTCAGATTTCTGTTCTGTCACCTACAGCTTCCCAGACTGATAAACGCAGCTCTCCTTCAGTGCGTCTATCACTCATACCACCCCAATATCCTTGGTTCTCCCCACTGTGCATTCCCATCATGTTGTAAGCTTCTCCTCCTGCCCTAAACTCCAAATCCCATTACTGTGGGCACCTTTCCCCATACCTCCCTCACTTCACCTCCCTTCTCCTGGGGTGCTCAGACATGCACCCCCAGCAGAGGGGGCATGTTGTTATGCACATCATGACAACTTTTGAATCTGTTGGCTAATAACAGCTCGATTAAATTGCAGGCCAAGTCGCCCAGTTTTTCTCAGATGTGACACCTGAAGATCCCAGGGATATGAAATCTGCAGGTGACAGACACAGTGCAGAATGCCTGGACACCTTGAAGAAGAGCTGTGTGGCACACACATTGCCTAGCCTACACTAGCAGCCCACTCAGGCACCAAATGTGCCAAGTCTTGAAATGCTTGGTTAACAGGACAAAGCACACACAGAAAGACTGAGAGGTGCAGGATATGCCCCATACAACCCTAGACCTGAAGGACATTCAGGAGAAGCTTAACAGCATGTTGTGGTTTTACCACTAAAATAGCGATTCTGACAAGAGATGTCCAAGAGAAGCCACACACACGCACAAAAAGAANCGGCCCCACAGGCTGGGAAGGCATATCCAGTAATGGCGGCGCCCTCAGCGCCATGCGGCCACTGCTGCCGGGCTGGCCACCATGTCGATGCTGCTGCTCTGCAGTTAGCGCGTGCCAGTGGCGCGCGCCGCCGTGCTCGCCATGCTCACCGCGCTTGCCCCGCTGACCCGCGGCCGGCGCTGCCCGCGCTCATCCAGGCGGGCGGGCACACGGGCTAAGCGGCCGGCACCAGTGGGTAGCAAGGGAGGAAGGAGGAGCGTGGCGGGCCTGGCAGCCCTTGCGTAGAGGAGGCGCAGGTGGGCCGGCCTGGCGGCCGATTGTGCACGCCACAGTCTCTCTGCCGAGACCAGACCGCAGAGAGGGGTGGGCAGTGGAACCCCTCCCCAGCACGGCTGCCCACGTGGGACGAGCGGAGCGCAGGCAGTGGCCACGACGGTCACCAGCGCAGGGGATCGGCGGGGGG
>VYZS01071823.1:0-16094 GCA_013400695.1 Neodrepanis coruscans | reverse complement strand
CCCGCCACCACAGTGGGTGTCACCAAGCCGCCCGAGTCTTTAAACCTCCGCCCCAGCTTCGCGGCCCCTTCAGCTCTCACCCCGAGTTCGACGCCCAGAGAGGAAAGCTTCCGGTGCTGCGAAGTCGCGGAGCGCTAGGTACCTGGCCCTGGGGTGAGGGAAACGACCTGCATGGCCCTGTGGGGGTGCCTCCCCCAGATGCCGCCTTTGGGGGAGCGTCCATCCGCGGGAGTGTGTCTGACATCCACCACCGCCACTGTGTCCCCCTGCTCGGGGCCCGGGGCTTCCCCCAGCAACCCAGCGCTGCGCCTGAGAGGAGAGCCATGGCTCGGGCCGCCCCGGCTCGAGGCCCATGCCCTCTCCCCTGGACCCCCATAGGCCAGCAAGAGCTCATCGGATGCCGCACGCCGCAGCATGCCCACCTCTGCCAACACCCTCTTCCGGCTGGCAGGGGATGGGGGAAGGGGAGGAACGATTTCTATTCTCCAACCCACGACACACCACTTTACTGATCATAACAGGAAGCCTCATAAGGGAGACCAGGGACATTCTGCTCTTCTGCAGACCACAAAGTCCACCATCCCCGTCATCATCTGGGGCTCAGCAGAAGTAACAACACTGTGAAAGAGCTCCTGCTATATCAGCTTAGTCTTAACTAACAGAATAATTACTTATATGTCAAGGCTAAAGAAAAACAGCTAAAACAAGGCCTTGTGCAACTCAGTGCTACATCCATGTTTACAGTAAGATATGAAAAGCCTATGGACTGCAAAGCAGAGTAGCACTGCAAAGAAAAGGAAATAGCACTACAGATCCATCACATCCAAACAGTGGTTCTAGGTGCAAAGCACAATCAAAAGGTCAGGAGCCATTGGCAATATTTGCAGGGAGTCAGATTCAAAATCCAAAGATTTCAGGAACTGGTGATATTTTTTTTGGTTTTAACCCAAGTCATGGGGTAGAATAGGTCCCTGTTTTATTTTCAAATGTATTTTTTCCAGAATTCTGTTTCCCAGGGGATTTCTTCTTGGGGGGAGGGGATGGGGAGGGNTGCCCCCGCGGTTATCACGCTGGTATGCAGGGTGCGGCTAGCCTGGGGCCGGTGCCGCTGTGAGGAACAGACCCGAGATAGCAGCACCCGGTGCTGGGGGGTGGTCCCGGGGCCCTCAGGAATGGCAGCCCCTCCCCCCTTGCAGGCCCTGGCCACGAGGCATTTTGTCGGGAAATGCCGCCATATGGTCTCGTGGTGAAGTCTCAGGGAGGAGGAGGTGCCCAGCGACATTAGCCAATCCAGAGGCAACCTTTGCCGGAAAGGGGCCCCAAGATCACGTGGGAATAGGCACCCAATATAAACTGCAAGCCTGGAAGTTTCCTCTCTCCCTGGGCTCAGCTGTTGTCGAAGCTGCATCTTGACATCTCCTCTGCTCTCTCAGCCTTCTTTCTGCGGCTCAAGCAGCAGCACAGCTTAATTGACAGTGGAGGCAGCACAGGGCTGAGGACCACAACGCTCACCAAGTGTGGAATTCTCTCCCCTTTTGGGCTCCCACGGTTTCTTTTCATTTTTCTGTTTTCCAGGAACCTCGGAGTGGAATTTGGTGCCATTCCACAGGCCAGCCTCCTTCTTCCCTTGCTCCACCAGCCCCCCAACCAGTCCCAGAGGAGCACAGTCTGCCCCCCTTGTGTTGTTATTGTTGGGGTTTTGTTTGTAATTAAATTCTGTTTGCTGTTGTTGAACCTATCGCAATCTCTCATCATTTATAATGCCCCCTAGTGTCCAAACCAGGACAACCCGTCATTTCTTTAGAGTTTTTCAGAAGTCAATAACCTACCTTAGGCAGTATACAGTATACAGTCTGGGGCCAGTGCCCCATAGCTCTGCACTTCATGCTGACAGTGGCCCCAGGGACAAGCAAGTCTGTAATAGCATTGGAGGGTGCTTTTTGTACCTCAGCAAGGGGGTCTAGAGAGTCTGAACCACATCCATCCATTTCACAACTACCTTCTCTGATGAGCCATATCCAGCACAGAACCTGGTTCAGCCTTGTGTTTATTTTACGGATCCTCTTTCCTGGCAATTACTCCCCCTTCCTATGTGTTTCTGCACAAAAATCCCTACTCCTGCTGGGACATCTCCTGGGCATCCTAGGGGAAAGCAGAAAGCTTCTAAACAAATTGAGGCATAATTTCCTCAGATTTATCCAGGAGTAGATCAGCCAATGTTTTAAAATGAAAGAGGAAATGGAGACCCTGATCTGTAGATAAGAGGCACACCTGACGCACTGAAGGTTGGAAAGTCTCAGTGACATCTGGCTCCAGAGAGCACAAATTTTCATCACAAAATCAGCTCACTGCCTTTTTTTTAATCCATCAATGCTCTTTGATTTCTCAAGTGACCCTGTGCAAGGGGTTGCATTAAAATTATTTTTAGAATGGAGATGATTCTCTTCCCTCTCTACTGCCCATTTTACCCCATGAGCCCAGTGAGTATGCTGTAGTGCCACAGGAGCTGCCACAGGGGCATTCCTCATCTCAAATTGCTCCTTTAAGCATTCACGTAACAGTATTTACTAACTAAATCTATAGATAATTCATTTTCCATGCATTAGTGTTCCTGCAAGACCGTGATTTACTACCTCAGTGAGGAGGTGCTTTCTCTGGGGGAAAAGCTCATTTAATCTTCATCCAAGCCCTTCCAGATGCCTCTGGTTGGCATGGGGAGGACAGTGGTGATCTGCAGCATCCTGACACCCAGGTTTTGTACAGTGCCTGGCAGCTCTTTGCAGCAGGAGAGCAAGTCCGGGGCATCCTGAGAGCTCAGCCTCTCACATGTGAGCTGAATATAAGCCAAATACAGAGGAGCGTTGAAATCCTGCCTGGTTTTAAAAGCATCATTTTAGCAGAAGGATCTCACCACACTTGTGAACAGCACAAGCTGGGTGATATTCTTGGTATATTTAGCACATGACACACTCATCATGCCACTGAGGTGCCACAAGTCTGACGGTCCTTGATCTGAGGAAAATGAAGTGATATATCCTTCATTGTTCTTTCCTGGCTGGGCTCAGTCTTTTGAAAATGCAAAAGTCAAGGTGAGAGCTGGGATTCATTCTCCCAGTAAAGCCCTATGGTCTTGCTGATGAGCTAGCAGACATGCTTGATTTTATTACTTTCCATACAATTTTCATGTATAGTTTTAATTATTGGTATTTGGTTGCTTTTCCTTTTGAGGTTTGGTTCTACAGCTACAAGGTGCTTTCTCCTCTGAGAGAGAGTGAGAGGAGAAGGATAGGTTTGAATATGAATGAAAGATATGAATTGCGAAAGTCTTCCCAGGTGTTGGATTCCCCTGCCCTAACTCTCATTTTCATCTTAGCACATACAGGGGCAGAATATTACTTTTGGGGGCACAGGGTGGGAGAGACAGCAGCATCTTTTTTTTTTGTCAAGAACAGGAAGAAGCCACATTTGCTAAAGTTAATACTGTGAAAATATTCTTCTTGAAAGGATTTAGGACAAGAGATGAGTCAGAGACCTAATGAGAAAGGATCTCTCCGTGTTTTATCAAATTTAATGACTCATTCTTGCAAGCCAATAATGAAATAATGCCTTTTTTTCATCAGGCAGATTCTAAAGATACCAAAAGAAAGCCTGAAAATATCAGTAACTTAGAATATGAAATGGAGACAATTTGCAACCCTGCATATATCTAGCTGGCAACACATCCAAGATGTTTGCCTTCTAATAATAGAAGGCTGAAAGAGGCATATGGAGAAATCGAGCTCAAAGATTTTTATTTTCTGAACTCACAGATGTCTCCACAGTCTCAATCTGCCAAGATCAAATGCAAGGAACAGACCCAGAAGACAACAATCAATGTGGAATAGCAAGCTCCCCATACTGAAGAGTTTGTTCCCTTTGTGACACATAGCTGTTTAAAAAGCTCTACCAACCAATCTGAATAAATGGATTGATCTATTAAAAAATCATATTTTCTTTACCTTTTCTTCTTCCATTAAACAATGGTGTTGTTGGCTGTACTACTAGAAGAAGCTATGTTTTGCCACGAGCATGTGGCTGATCACCTTCCAGAGTCATGAGAACAGTGTCAGCTGCAGTAGAAGCCTCTGTAAAAGTTCCAAAACATTGTGAAAACAACTGTTGGATAGGTAAAATCTGGTTTTTACATGTGCCTGGTGACACTCAGAAAAGATCTTTGCCTTGTTAACAGAAGCTTTGAGTTATAAAGGATGAAAAAGTAATTTTCTTGCGTATCTCATAAACAGAAATCATTAAAATTCATGGCATTTACAGTCTCCAGCACTGCAAGCAACGCTTTTACACACCAGACCAGCTGCTAACCTGTAAGTCTTATGAGATAATGCCTGTGATTGATATTCATAAAATCTACAAGGGGAGTCTGTAAGTCCCAGGAGAGCAATATACTGTCTACAGGTTTTACAAGTTTACTTTAGAAGAGGCCAAGATTGCAATTGCCAGGAGAGAAATATTTATGGGTCATGAACCTTCAGGCTGTGCCAGGAGAGCCTTCAGCTATTGTCAGGAGCATATATAAACTCTGCTTTAATGTTACTCAGTTGTTCAGACATGGGCAAATGGATTCATGCCGGCACTGCCAATATCTGCTGCATTTCTTTATGATGTATCAGGCAGAGAATGACAAATTTATTATTAAAGTCATAAGGGAGGCAAAAAGCTTTTCCTCACTTTTTCTAGGGAAATCAAAGCCTTTTACAATCTGGAAAGCTCCAGGAGCAAGTGAGAAAATGAAAGGACCACGAAAGGGAAAGGTGGTCAGACTAAGTGAGAAGGTATTTTTTAACAAACTAATTTAACTTGTACTTGCAGACTGAAGGGAAGGTGGGCTCTCTCTTTTCTCCTAGGTACTTGGGATTACATCCTTCCCATTGTTGGAAAGCTAAGACAGACAATATTAATTAGTTCATCATTCACCATTGTTCTTTGCAAAAAAAAAAAACCTTTGAGATTCCCCATAATTTCAAGGACACAAATTAAATAATAAAAAAGTACTTTCTAAATTAAGTCAGAAAAACACTCTTCATACATAAGATTCTTAAAATACCTTGTTCCTTCTGTAAATCTTTCAGTAATTTATGAAGCCTTTTGAGATAATTTGTACTATTCTGCAATAAAAATGGAAGCTATTATGACAGCAGGTGTCGTTCAGTGCAAAGGAACATGTATAATCAGCCATGAAACGCTTTCCTACTGGAAGAAGTCAGTCCCAATTAAAGAACACGGCTAATGTCATCACTGAGTGTATTTATAAGGCAGCAACCACCATCACAAGTAACAGCAAAATTCAAATCAATTTCCAGAGGGCCTTGAATGGATCTCTTTCAAATTTTAAGAGTATGTTTATTAAAACTGAATCATGGTACAGCAGCAATGTAGCTGTCAGAAAAGCTTGACTATTTTTTCCAGTGATATCTGTTTCTCTAATAAATGATATTACCTCTTGCTCCAAAATTCTGCATTTTTGAAACCATTCCTAGAATCTATATATACTATTTTTTTAGTATGGAGCAGTAAACATCCTACAAGCCAGTTATTTTTCTGTGTGTGGGGTTTTTTTTTTGTTTGTTTTCTCAGGCACTGTAATTTGGAATTCAGCATCCACTCTGTCTGCTCAAACACCAGGATAAAAATCAGGTCTGCCTTGTCCAGAACCCCAGTCTGACATGTATAAAACATTATTTTCCCTCCAGCAGCAGCCTCTGTAGATCATTCCTTATCCTAGTGCCTGGGTCTTCTGCAAAGCCATCTGTCAGCCCTGCAAAAAAGATGGGTATCCTGACACTGCTGCAGGAGGGATTGGAGCCTAAATGCAATTTAGTACCCATGCTAAAATGTCACTGTGCTATAGGTGTTCCCACTGACAGAAAATATCTAAAAAGAACCCATGAAAAAGAAGTGCAGCCTTGTTGGGAAGGTGCTATCATCAAGCAACTACCGAGGAGACACCAGATGAAGCTAGTCCCTTCAATGTGCACAGGCACAGGCATCCCTGCTGCCTCTTTCATCTGCAGGTAGTCTGTGGGTCCTATGGTAACATAAGCACAGTGAAGGACAGGGGAGTAAGGGGCTGCCAGCACTTTCCCTTTCCTGGTCTTGCTGCTGCTGAGGAGCCCTCTCGCACTCACCATGGGGAGACACAGGTCATGGGAGAGATGGTGGAGAGATGGCACTACCGTGCAATCTGGGTCACCTGAAGTACTAAATACACTTTTATCTATGCCTCTGGTAATCCCTCTACAGTATGTTTTTGATTCTACCCAATTAGCCAATGGAATTAGCATGATGAAATGGGAAATTCCAATTACTATTATTGTTATGCATTTTAAAGAAGGTTTATGCCAAATAGCAGAATCCCCCCCTCCTTGTCTTAGGAAGTGTTTTAAGAGCCATATCCTCTTCCTGCCATTTGCCTTATCCCTCTGTGACTGGCCTTCCCCACTTGCTCTCATTCCTTGTCCGTAGGAAGGAGATGCCCCAGCCACTTCTCCTCCCTTTCCAGAGGCTGCTTTTTATGATGTCCATTGCAACTTTCGCTGAGCAGATCCCTTGTGCAGGAAGAGATCAGCCCCTTGCAATTGTCAGTGCTGCATCTTATTCCCATTCAATCCACTTGAAAGATCCCTCATGCTTCCTCAAACAAGAACAGGGTTGCTTTAGAGTGTTTTAGGGTTAGTGTTATAGCCAGTGTTAGTGTTAGTGTTATAGTGTTATAGTGTTAGTGTTTATAGCCACAATTTTATAAACAAGTGTTAGAGTGGAGATCGTTTTAATCCAGCCTTTTATGTGCCTTACCTCATTGCAAAGGCTGCACTCACCCGGTCCTGGCTACCCCTCTGAACTGCAGAAGAGTGTTGCTGCCTTCCCCAGGGGAAACCTACAAAAAGATGCTCAACTTCTTCAGCAAAGAAAGTGTGTCTTCAGGCAGTGGTTACCAGCTACAGAGCCCCTGCATCACTGCTGACATGACTGACTCCATGCACACAAACCCTCCTGGTTGTGCCCGTCCATCATGAAGCAACGTGAGATGGCAGAGAGGGGAACAGCACAGCATGAACCATGGGGACAGCATCCAGACAATCTTACAGAATGTTAAAAACTGGTAATCATGAAAAACACATGCATTACCAACCCAGCCCTCTCTCCAGCCAAGGTCCTTTGAAAAATATATGTAATGTTGCATATGTACGTAATTTTCTGTGGCAAGAAAATAAAGTGTTTTCAGATTCTACACCCTCTGCTGTGGAAATTATTTCATTTTGCTTCTCTTTTTAAGTACTAGCAGCAAGAAAATAGAGCCCACCTCATGACTGAGAGCTGAACAAGGCAGGTCTTCTTTGCTTCAGACCTGCCACTCACACATAATTTAAGCTGCATGTTTCCAAACCAGGGACACAAAAATGCTGTTTCCACATATCACATCAACCTGCTGTGCAAAAAATCACATGCAAAGAATTCACTATAGATCTGTTAAGTGCATGGCCAACCCCCAAGCTGCAAAAATAATCTGATTCTCCCTTATTCCAGGATTCCCCAACAGAAAAAAAATCACATGAATCTGTATCAGTAATCATAAATGTTGGCAGAGATAAAAGTCAAAGGTGGAGCAGAAATGAGATGTCACTTGCCTGTAGGCAGGGACAGGCAACACAGTGGGTAGGAGCCAAGGAAATCCCTGGTGGGGAGTTGGGATATGTGATCCTATAGCAAAGGCAACTTGGCATTGAAAACTAACGTGCACTGAGTAAATGCATCAGAAACAACCAGGAAAGATGGAGAAGGGCCCAGGACTGAGGATGTGCCAAGGAGCCCTTTGCAGAATGGCATCAGTCCAGGATAAAAGTGTCAGGGAGCAGAGGAATGGAAGTGGCAGAGGGCTCTGCAGCCCTGGGAGGAAGTGGCTGCAGTGGCATGACACACCAGGATATCATAAACCATTTATTACACAGAATTATACATATTGTGACCCCAAAAGACTTATTACTAAGGCAGATGGTAGATTAAAATAAGCAGGAGAAGCTGGGAAGCTCAGCCTCTGCAGTATTCCCTGAGAATTTAAAAATCAATAGTACACCTGAAACCACCATGACATTAAAGGGAAATCAAACAGTTGTTACACAGAAATCCCCACAAATAATTCCAAATTAGAACCTTGGTGTGAAGTTGAAGGTCAGGTGCTTCTTAGATAGTGCTGCTGAACACAGCTCAGATGACAGCAACTACTGCTGGGGGGTTTCATGCTTCAGCTTGCTGCCAAATGTTGCAGGGTAGCTGCTGACTGAACATGGCCACTGGCTTCTCCTCTGACTAGTAAAAGTAATGCAAAAAAAAGAGGGCTTCCTAGGGTCACATCTCATAACATGCAAAGAAAACCACATGCAGTAGAACAAACAGTACTAGAAACAGTCTTAATGGAAAATACTGTATTTATCAGTGATTTTAATTACATCATCTGTGCAGATACCTTTTGCTATTTACTGCAAAGTATGTTTTTTCATTAATGTGAAAATATTGGAAAGCACAGGAACATTCAATTCGTTCTGCTCTTTTTCCCCTAGCTAGACCTCATTAGGGCTACTGCTCAGCAGCACAGTAATGAATGGAATAAATCTATTTAACTTGACAGCTAATGTATAAATAAAAAAGTGGCACATCCACCAAACAAGCAACACATCCATCCATACACGCAACTTTTTTCCGAACTGCAGAATAATTTATGTTGATTGGGCTTGTGGGAGTCCTCTGGTCCCTCTCCTGCTCAAGCCTGGACTAAAACACTTCATCAGTTTTCTGAATTTTCATTCTTAGAGAAGGGAGAAAACTCTCATACTTACACCTCAAACCCTACAGGGGTGAATTTGAAGATATATGTCAGTATTCAGCATTTTCCCTGCTGTCTCACTTAGGCAAAGCCAATGGTTCCTAGTGCTCAGGCATTCCCAGAAACTTTGAAGGGAGTCAAGGGGTGGTTCATCATATGGATCGTTTCCTAAACTATTCAAAAGTGGATGAAATTTCCAAGTGATTTTTGGTGTAGCACATACAGAAGCAATTGGTGAAGGATAATAAAACTGAAGATGCAAATTGATTTAGACAAGTAGAAAGTAATGCGAATGGGGTGGGGTGGGGTGGGGGGAATGCTTCTGTTGCAGACAGAGTGATAAACTCTGAACTAACTGTTTGAGAAAGATGTGAGAGTGAGACAGTTTTGTGAAAATGACAAATCAGTGCTCAGGAGAGGTCAAATGGGAGGTTAGAAATGGAGCTGGGAAATGCACAGCCAGAGACATTGTGCTGGCTGTCAGTATACTGTGCATGGTTCAGCTCTTCTCTTCAGAAATGAAGGGGAACTGAGAAAGAGACAAAAAGAAGGAAGTATAGCCAAACTCTTCTTTGTGAAGGGTGACTGAGCAGACCACGACCCTTGAGTCTGGAGAAGACATCGCTGAGAAAGTAGATGAGAGCACTCCTCAAAATCATGAACAGTGTGGAGACTTTGACAGAAAATTATGCTCACTGCCTCACTGATACAGAAATTACAAAATGTCCAGTAAATTTACATGTGTCAGATTCAAAACAATGGGGAGAGGTTCCTTCATGCAATGTATGATAAGCTGTGGAGCTCCTTGCTGCAGGACACTGTAGGCAGTGAGATCTTTCATAACTCCAAGGAAGACCTGAAAAAGCCAGAGACATTTTTTTCAAAGAGTAGTAAATACAAAGGCACCACTCCTGGCTCAAAAAGTCAATGCAGGCCTGTCTTTCTATTATCCACTTCAGCACTCAAAAGACCTGCATTTTGGCCCGTGAATGCTACAATTACATAATCAGGGTCATGTCTCAGAGCTGTAGGTTCCAAAGGAGAGACAGGATTCTGGAAACAACTTGCATATGCTTCCACACTATCAGCCCTCTGACAGATAAGTCAAAGTTTCAGACTGGCACAAAGTTGGTGGGTGCAAATTAACCCATTCCAGACTTCTGAAGAAGCAGAGTGCCCAGGGGAGCACTAGAGGGCTTAAAGGGCATTGAGAGGTCAGTGCACCAGATATCCCACCAGGGGGAGTGGCCCTGGCAGCTAAATCATATGTAAGCAGCTGCACAGGGCCTCTATTTTTGTGTTCAGCTTTCTGCACTATCTGGCAACATGTGGCTCTTGGTGGTAATTATTTTTCTCTTCTCCCTTTGTTTTCTTCCTTCATCACTCATTAAACTATTTTCTTTCTCTTTCTGTCCTTTATTCTTTTCTTTCTTTTGTAGGTGACTTTAAACTGATGAATAGTATTTCACTAAATTGGGTGGGGTTTGTGTTTGCTAGTGCTATAGTAGAATGTTTTTTCTTTATTGTATGTTATTCCTGTAAACGCTTTTGCCAAAACACCTATTTTCTCTCTAAATTAAAAGAAATTCTCTTAGCGAAAATGTAGCACCATTTTCTCCAGATGCGAATTAGAAGATAATAATGAACTAAAGGCTTTTTGCAAAAGGTCAGGGAAATATTTTGGAAGCCTTAAATAAAAGTAATATTCCCAGTTAAGCTTATGGCTTCAAAACCGGAGTGTTACAGAAGTATTTGGGAAAGGATGAAGTGCCTCCAGGTACAGGAGCCACTTTAACTGCCCTGGTGCCAAGGTATGTGGAATGGAGAATAGCCCCTTCTCATATCAAAACTCCCTACTCTTTTCTGGTCTGCTCTGCTATATTTTCCCCACTGCTAACTAGATCCTTGATGCCCAAGAATGCCAGCAGCCCCTATCAAACCACATTTATGACATTCATCAATTCTTCCACCTTCAACCCATCCAACCAGAGTCCCGTCTCACCCCTGTGCCCTCCCCTGGATCTTCCCCTCTGGAGCTTCTCCAGGTTCTCTGTACTTCGATTTTGTCTTGCCTTATACAATGCCCTTCTTATAACCTGTTTGTCTCAAAAGGAATGTTAAACACAGCTTCACAAGTCACAAGGAAGGCCTAACAATAAGGTTTCTAAGAGAAAACATACAGTCAAGCTAACGTCCCAGAAATATGTGAAAAAAACCCAAGGCATCAGTAGGTCTTTCCCCTTGCCATCCACATGTGGATGGCTGCCTGCTCCCTACAGCCTGCAGAGCACCAGAAAACTCAGTCTGACATGGTTCTAATATACATCTCTATAGTTTTGGTTTTTTAATTATATCATTTATGGATTTGAGAGCTCTGGTGCTGTGATCATGAAGCAAATCTTCAAGACAGTCTGCACAGTTTGTGGCATAGTTGCAATAACACCATGTCAATCACTCCAGCTCTGAGCACAGAAGGCTGCAGTGGCACTATTAGATTTCAAATAAAGATCACTCAAGGGGAAACTGGGTAATTTCTCTGCATGGAGCTGTCTCTTTCAGATGCCTGAAAGAGGAAATAGAACTAAATATCTTTCATTATGTTTAATTCATCTGATTTTTAAAAGAAGAAATTTTTTTAAAGCTCTCCCCTCTGGAGGTCTGGGTATTTCTGAGGCTGCAAGGAAAGGATGTACTCTTTACTTTCCTGTTCTCAATTTCATTGCTAAATTTAACTGATGTGCAATTAAAAATGTATCTATGGGAAGACAGGTTCATAGCTGTTAACATCCCTGTGTCACACTGCATATTACAGGTATCTCTAGAATTTCCCTTTATTTACTGCCCTCCAAAAGAAAGTCTGTACACAGAGAGCAAGGATCATGAGCTGCTTCCCATCTGTACTCCTTGCGTACCAACAGTAGTGGAGTAGAGACCATTACCAAAATAACACCAGGTAGAGCTCTATGAGCTATGGTTTAACACCTTTGATTCCTGGGCACGTAGCTCTGAATTGCAGCTTCACCACTACATTTGAGGAGGGTATGTAGCCAGGTCATGTCCCTGTATTTGGCCTGCTACGTTTCCATTAGTACTTGGGAGTGTCATGACCCACACATCATTTTCCCACTAAGGACATAGCAGGCATCTCAGTGAAAAGCCCAGCTTCTCCAAGCTGCTTCCACAATCCCTTCAAAGCACTATCAGCCATAGGGCTACAAGTGGTAGCCACAGTCCTGCTTCATCAGGAGGCTATTCAGACATGTTCAAGGCCTCTGTAAACCTCATTGAAGACTGTAAGCTGAATGCACCTGGTCATGGAAACTCAACCGGTACAGACAGACCCAATACGCTGTTACTTGTAGGGTAGAGAGACATATCTTTCCTGAACATCTCCTAACTCCTGTTATATCTTTCTTGTGCTGTTCTGGTATATCTGCAGGAGTCTGGACTTTAGGAACACACCAGATCTTTAAAGGGAAAGAAAATAACATGCAAACCAGGATAACTACTGTCCTGGTTTAGGACACTATTAGGTTTATCAATGGACAAGAGACGGATAGGGAAGGCAGCAATTTATTAAAAGGTAGATATATGGGGGAATAGATGGGTGTAATTGCCCAGTTATGGCCAGCCGGGACTCCTCTGAGAAACACACACACACAGGGTNCAGATTAAAATCCCAGCCCCTTCCCAGCATTCCTTGTGGGTCTCCGGGGCTGATGGGAAAACCCCCGGCAGGGGTAACCTTGGTAACCTGGCTACTCCTCCCAGCCAGATGTGGGCATAGGAGAAAGAGTTATTTTTTTCTTTGTCTTCCCCTGCGGTTTTTTTAAGCCAAACCATCACAACTACTCACCAGCTAAAATCCTTTTTCTGCCCCATCACAACTATAGGAGTTAGGTTCAGCACAGATGAGCACAGATGATCTTGCCTCATTCTAGCAAGTTCTTCTAAGCCAAGATTATGCCTTATCTGCAAAGGCTGTATTTCCCCCTAAGAATTTTCTTTCTGGCATAACATTAAGTGTTTTGGATTTTTCTGAAATATTTGGCTCACTATATATGCTGCATTTGTAATTACCTCCCCTGAGAATTGTGTCTAATATCAGATATATATCTCAAATATATCACTGTACAATAATTTTGGAAAGATGTAATTAATTGTACTTTCCAAGGCAGGAAACCTAAGCACCTATTAAAAACTTCAACTTATATTAAATCAAGTGAAGTTAATTGCCTATCCATAAAAAAACAAAAAAAATATGTACTTTGGAAGAAGGCCACAGGCCTTCAATCAATATAAATTTAATGTGTTTCTATGTATCTCAGAGTAAAATTGTATTTCAATACTTTATTGAGTATTCTAGGAATTCCTTGAAAGCACACTGCTAGGAAATCAGGTCCCTCACAAATTCCTGCAGAAGGCTTGGGAAGGCCAAGTTCAATGTAATCAAAAGGATACACATCACCATCCCATGGAAAAGGGTTTATAAAAAAATAAGGTCATATGGAAAAATAAACATTGCATGTGTTAAATAAGAATTAATATTCTAACTTTTATAACCCAGATATGTGCATAAAAAATACATTCTGGTTTTTAATTTCCTACCATACAGCACTGAGACTTTTTGCAGAAATAAGAAAAAAAAAACCCGCTCAGTTGAGGATGAACTGGAAGATCAGGCCAAATTTAAGTGTTATGAGGTAGTGAAACTCCTGTCACTTTTACTTCCACTCACAGAAAACTGTTACTTCTGATTTGGGGTGGTTGCAGAACAGCCATGCATTCAGGAGCTGAACTTGTCAAAACCTTTTTTGACTTGAAATTCTCATGAGTTTTGGCTTCTGACCAGGTTTTTACTACACCTCAGGTTTAGCCAAACTGAAAATATTCTTAGAAAAGGAGATCACCTGATATCTCTGCAATCATGGGCCATAGCTTTCAGAGTGAGGCTGAACTAAGCTGAGAGATCAGAGGACTTTGATTTGGATCAAAATGCATTTAACTCAAATGGTTGTCACATTTGAGGAAAAACATAATTGTATTATAATACAATTTTATTATTTGGGAAGGTATACATGCTCAGCTGGTATGAGACTGCATTGTAAAACTTCTGTGACAGTGGCACAGCACATACGGAAGCCATGAGGGAGGTAACTTGGGCTTGCACTAGTGTTTCAGATAGACCTTGGCTTCCCTGAGCCACTTGGATGCTCAAGCTGTAAAAGTCTGCTTGGCACTACTTACTAAATTCTGCCCTTAAATGAGCACACACAAAATTGAGTAGCCAAAGGCCAAGAAATATTCTAGGACTTGAACCCCTCTTTCCATCCCTGGGGAAGTGTTTTGCCTGCCCTTTGTTTCAGTGCTTCCTTTGTGAAATAAAAATCTTGTTTTTTGAACCAGCTAATGAGTAAGCCTCCAATATACATGTCCCATCTACTGGGATGTGGCACATGCGTGCAAGTGTCCACCCTTTCTCATCACTGGAGTGAAGTGTGTAAGACTTAAGTCCACTGAAGATCATGACAATATGCAATTGAGTCATGAGATAGATGAATGTGCTAAACATCGTACAGGCTGCCCACACAAAATGATCACTTTTCATCAAGTGATTTCATGAAGGGGAGTTTGATTATAGAGGGAAGAAATTATTCCTGGTTTTCAATTATGTTTCCCAAGCTGAGCCTTTTTAAATTGCATGGGTAAAACCAGAAGGGGACAGACTATCCAGCTCAAAAAAATATCTCTATTATGTAATGAACAATCTCTGGTTATAGCACTGGTGTACATAATTAATTAGAATCCATCAAGCTAGTCCACTTCAATATTTCTAATTTTATCATTTGGCAATTAATCTACTTTTGGTGACATAGTGCTTACTATGAAAAGAAACTCCCTGCTCTCAAGCTTCATTAGACTGAGAAGCATCTGAAAAATAGATGAGAAAACGTTCATTGTACATGTATTTTTCAGCAATTGAGAACACTGCAAGGAAGAGCAGGTGTGCCGCACAGGTAAATCTTCTAGGTCACCTGAAATGTTTGCTGTTATATTTATTTATAGTAGTTTATAATTTACACCAGTTTATAATTAATGACACTCATAATTTCAGGAAAGTTTCTGCATATGGTTACTTAGGTTCTGGTTTGCACAGTACTTACCACAGGACTCCATTTATGAGTTTCTGAAGAAGAAATATGATGCCAATGGAAATACTAATAATTTTTATTAGTGGCAGAAGGAAGAGATAACACTGAGAGATTGGAAAGTGATATAACAAAAATGAGTCCATCCACCATAATAGTCTTGCAGGTACAAATCTGCCGTCAGAAGATTGTTTCATCATCCCTTTAGAATAAGTGGGTATAAGTACATTCACCTTATTTAACACTATCCCTATTACAGTAGGGTAAACCTCATTGATTGTCCTGCATAGTCATCCTTGGAATTTCATCTGAAAGGAATCTGGGTGGGAAGATGTGTGCCTTCACAAGTACAAGTGACAGTGCTCTCAATCTTCATGCCTTATTTGTCATCCTTCCTCAAGGAGCTGTGATATGTGACACCCCTGACAACACCACCTTCCCATCTCACTGAGCTACAGGAATGGCAGCAAGTCCAGAGAACTGAGGTACTCTGAAGCTGTCACAGCAGATCTCAAACATTATACTTCCTTTGCCTCTCCCTGAGCCTGTGCCAACAATTTCTATTATCTCAAAGCATGAAAGATTTGACTAAAATAATTTGTTACTCCAGTAGCTCTCCTGCATGCAGCATAGCACCTAATTGATCAAGCATCTAGAGGTACAGATGCAAGAGCAGCAACACTTTTGGCTAACATAAACCTATTCTGTAATGCCCAAAGGTTTTCTTACATTTTAAAGTGTCTGCAGAACAGATTTGCTCATCAGTTAACAATCTCACTTTTTCAGAGCATTTTTTTCCAAATTTTCATAAATTTCTCATGGGCTTGCCCAAGGTCAGCATTGTGGTTGCTGAATGCGCGGATAGTACTTTATCGATAAAGAGGTTTGTTTATTGCCCATTCAATATAGTATGGAGAAGACGAGAGGGACACAGTCTAGCCAACCGGGAAATGCATGCTTCATCCCAATTCACAATCCCATCTCGGCCATGCCTGGCCCACACATCCGTGACAGACATGCGGAGCTAAGTTCCAGAACTAGTATTTGTGCACAGGAAGAAACCCCCGGCC
>VYZS01071821.1:207005-217315 GCA_013400695.1 Neodrepanis coruscans | reverse complement strand
CGGTGAGGGGCTGCCCCGGGGGCGGGAGGCGGGGCTGCCCCGGGGGCGGGAGGCGGCCCCGCCCGGGCTGCCGGGCAGCCCAGGGGCTGCGGTTACCTGCAGGGCGGCGAGCCGGCTCTGATAAAGGGCCGGGAGGCGGCGGCGGGCGCGGGCAGAGCCGAGTGGCGGCGGCAGAGATGGGCATGCTCAACCTGCCCGGCTTTCTGTCCTGCGGGAAGAAGAAGGTGAGGCGGTGGGGGGTGGCTGGTCACGGGCACCTGGGCGGGTGGTGTATGGGGACACCTGGGCAGGTGTAGGTGCACCTAAGCAGGTGGGTTGTAGAGATGCCCAGGTGGGCATAGAGGCACTTGGGCAAGTAGGATGCAGATATGTGAGCAGCTACGGGAGTGCTGGGCAGGTATGAAGTTGTCTGGGCAGCTGAGATCCAGTCAGATAGGGGAATACAGGGGCATAGTGGAATATAAAGCGGGATGAGCTAGGATGAGCACCTGGCCACCTGTGAAATGCACTAAGACAGGTGTTTTTTAAAGTGGGGTACAAGTATGTGCTGGTGTGAGCATCTGAACAGGTATGGGGGCATCTGGCCATGTGCACAGGCAGAGTAGGGGGGTTCCCTGGAGGGGCTGCCCCCAGGAGCTGATGGCACAGAAGACTAAGGTAGTCTACTATGGTACTCTACTAAGCAGTAGGGCAAAATGGGCCATGAAGGTGTTTGGGTTCTCTGGTGGGACTGTCTCTCACAGGTCTGTGCTGTCCTGCTAAGGATCAGCTGGACTGGCAGACCGTCTGGCTCTGCCTGCCCTGTCTAGCTGCTCTGCCCAGCAATGCCAAGGTGCTGCTCTGGACAGAGAACTGAGGATATGACTGCCCCTGTTTGCCTGTTGGGTGATCACAAGCCTTCTCTCTTCTCTTCCAAGAACTTCAGTTTGTCAAATGAAAAAGATGGCCATTCCAGTGATAGTGATGAGAACATGGAGCGTGGCAACTGGTCAAACAAAGGCGACTACCTGCTCTCCATGGTGGGCTATGCTGTGGGCCTGGGCAACGTCTGGCGCTTTCCCTACCTCACCTACCAGAATGGCGGAGGTACCTGTACTGAATAGCAGTGTTGGGTGGGCATGCCTTGGCATCCTCAAGAGAGAAGAGGGCAAATTTCACAGGCCAGCCCTCAGCCTGGCACTTTAAACAAAGCTGGTTGTAAGCATCACCCTGGGAACTGGGAGTAGTGCCTGCTTATGGGAAAGGGAAAAGGAGCAAGCAAGAGGCATTCTTTTTGGGTACCAGCTGAGGAGGGATATAGTATTGAGTTTTAATTGCTAATTTCCACCTGAGTATTCCAGAACTCTTCTGACTGACTCACAACCAACATGCACTGTTTTGTCAGTGTGCCAATATTATCTGCTTATCTAAATAGCTATTCTCTCTTCCCAGTGCTTACCTCCCTGGTATGCTATAAAGGACAGTTGAATTGTCTCTGCACCTTTGTTTTGCCATGCAAACAAGCTAAGCCAGAATAATTATCCAAGCTGAATAATTATCCCAACTAGATAGTTGCGAAGTGTGAGCCAGAGAGAGCCTCTACCTTCTTACACAATGAACTAGAGGCAAAGCCAAGCAGAGGCACTGCCTTCCCTGGCTGCTATTCCAGAGTTTTATCTACTTACAAGGCTACCACTGGTAATTAGAGAGAGCATAAATGCCAAGTAACTGCAGAGAACTTACTCGTATATACCTTTTTGCTCTGCCTAACAGTCGTTGAAGTAAAATTCTGACTGTAGATGCAGCACAGCCCACAGAGCTGCACTTATGGAACATAAGGATGCATTCTCAGTACAGAAGTTTTACTGGACAAGCTTGACCAGGTTGCATATTGTTGAAGAAAATTGTGAAAACAAAATAAGTTGTGACATCAGCCCTTGTACTAGATCTTTTTTCTTATCTGCTGTAGCAGAAAACTTTGCATTTAAAGCATATTTGTGCTGTTTCCTGCATCCTTCTCTATGCTGTTTGCCCATGATTGATAAAGACAGCTGTTGCACCTTGTTTTGAAACAGAGAAGTAATCCAGTTAATTCTCTGTGGGATAATTTACTTCCTGAAATTACATCAGGTATTTGCAATTCCTTGCTGAACTGGATCCTTGACTGCTTTAAATTCACTGAGATTGAGGAGGACAGACTTCTTTGGGGATATTGGGTTGTGTTTATGAAACTTGTGCTCTCGTTTTTCTGTCTTTTGTGAGCGCACAAAGAAGTGCCCGTCCCTTTCAAAGAACAGGACGCTCATTGGTATCAGGTTAACCTACACTTTAAAATGGACTTGAACAAGAGCCACACTGAGATGCTGCTTGCTTGACATAGGACTCAGCCAACCATAGAAAATAATTTTCATGCTTTGATGTTCAGTAGCTGCTCGAACAGGGCAGTTGCAAATCACAGCTAAGTACATAAAGGAATGGTTTTGTTTCTTATTAAATTAAAAGAATAAATAGAAAGTAGACAAAGCTGATGGTGCCTACAGCTGAGCAGCGTTCCTGTTTGTATGGGAGCACTATGTCTTCAGTAGATTTTGTAAAATCCTTATATTTCTATAAAAGAAACCTTCTTTTGTAGATCAGCAGTTCTCCTGAGAATCTGCATCTCTTCATTGTAGGTACTTCTTAGTCTTATAGAAAACAGCATTTAGAAACGGATCTCTTTATTCAGAAAAAAAAAAGCCCTACAGTGCAATATTTGAGGGGGGGTGGGGTGGGGAAGGGAGAATATAAAATGTGGTGAATACTGAAAGATTAATTGTTTTCTCTCTGTGTGTGATTGGGTTTTCTCCCTTCTCTCTCCTCAGGTGCTTTTCTGATCCCCTACACCCTGATGTTGGCATTAGCTGGCTTGCCCTTGTTTTTCATGGAATGTTCCCTCGGGCAGTTTGCCAGCCTAGGGCCAATTTCTGTCTGGAGAATACTACCATTGTTTCAAGGTTGGTTTTGTTATATTTCCTTAGATATTTTTTATTCTAGGAGTAAACTGATGTGGATTAATGATTTCTTCACAAAGTTACTAATTCTAAGATGCTGATCTTTGTGTGACTGTACCCAATGTTACAAGGTCAGTGTTATGTTCCCAGGTACATAGTTCCCTGTTATTCCGTTCATAAATGGATGTTGATTAAAGATTTCCCGCAAAAGGTTGTCAGTTATGAGAGTTTTTATCAATGATTTTCCTGGTGTTAAGCGGCACACTACCCTCACTGCTATCAAGCCAGAAGGAAATGACCCTCTTTGCTGTCTGAGGGAAATCCCCAGCGTAGCAGTTGTACTATGTGCAAGAGATTGAAAACAATTTTTAGAAGTTGACTTATCACTGTTTCTTTACACTTTATGCCCAGTGTAGCTTGCAAGGCAATTTTGTGTTGGATGGACTAACTCTGTATTTGGGTGCCAGTGTTGGCACTGGTATGTGGGCCTGGTCTATATGCAATGCTGTGCACATAGTCATCCAGCATCTGCCTTGGGAATCATCCTCTGGTATGATAAAACAGCCTAGACTCTGGCTTTGTAAAGTAAAATGCCTCTTGGATAAGGGAAGTTATTGAGGCCTGTAGTGTTAGTTTGCCTATGTCTGAGAGGGTTTGCATTTCATAAGCAGATTTCTTCAGAAACGACTAACCATGTGCTTTACTCACTCCTATCCATCCTGATTCTGTACCCTGGGATTAAGGGACCATGCAACTGGTCTTTGTTCTCTTTATCTACCAGAGAAATTAATGTAGGAACAAGGATGTTTCTTTCTGATCCACTAAAAATTTTTCTTGCCACCTTGCTTAGAAACTGGTTGCCAAAATGTTTATTCTTTTTGTCCCTCTCTGTTCTGTAGCACAAGTAACCTTTCACAAAAGCAATGTGTTTAAAGCAAAATTTTTAAACACAACAAATCTTTCATGTGTCTGTTAGGAGAGAAATTTAAATATAGTCTTGAAGATGGTTGGGACACTTTGTCAGACTTTCCCAAACTCACAGGACAAAGCTCATTTTATCAAAGGCACACATCTATTGGCATAGATTTAATGTTCTGTGTTGCTGCTCATTTATTGTTAAAAGCTTTCCATTACAGTTGAATTTTTAAATAGGTAGTCTTAGTGCAGTTTATTTTACTAAGCTTTCCTCTGAACTGGGAGAGAACAAAATATTGAAATTCTCCTTTAGACTTGGACATAGCAACTAGTCCAATTCTTCTATGAATTCTTCTGATTCAAACTCTGCATTAAAACTATGTTTGACATGGTCAGTTTGGATCATATGCTTCATTTCACGGTTTTACTCTTTCATTGTTTGCTCTTAAAAAAATTACTAAACCCCCAAAAAACCTAAACCTCAACTTCTTCACAAGAAGCCTTTTAAAAGTCAAGTGAAGACCATTTGTTTTGGTGTTTTGATTTGTTTTTATGTTATGTGTGTTTTTGTTTGTTTCCAGCACAAGTTTGGGATAGTTAAGACATTGTGTTTTCTCTTTCCTAGGAGTGGGCATCACAATGGTCGTTATCTCAACATTTGTGACGATCTACTACAACGTTATCATTGCTTATGCACTCTACTACTTATTTGCTTCATTTCAAAAGGTGCTGCCTTGGTCAGACTGCTTTTCCTGGGCAGATGAACTCTGCAGCAAGACACAAATAGGTACCATGCTTAACAGATAGAGTTTAATATTACTGTTTTTGGGAATTGAACTGTTTTCTGGGAGAAGTTTTGGGAGCAAGACAGTTCCCTGTGGCTTGAAAAACCCTTCCTAGAGTTTTGTCTCTGAACATATAGGAGTGATGCTTATCTGCTTCCCTGCCACCAGTTCTGGGTGCTTGGGAAATCTACAGAGAGCTGGGCTGAAACCACCATGTTGGATCCTTTTTTCTCCTTTAAAACCTTGGTTTTTTTTCTAGTACATACTGTCCCAGGAAATACTATGTTCCCATTTCATCAAGTTTCAAACAAGCACCTTCCTTCCATGAGACAAGCATACTGCTGTAGTTTTTATCAGTTTTTTCCTCGTCACCCGTTGTCTCCCCTGTGGCTATGGTAATTCTGAGCACCAGCCAGGCCCTGGTTTCACACTTAATTAACTCTTTAGAACACATCTCCACATTATTGTTCTTGATGTTTGCCAGCAGAGGTAGGGCCAAACACTTGTTATCTCACCAGTTTTCATATCAGACCACTTTAAGGCAAAAGGTGAAGTTAGTGAGGTAATTACTAGTTAGCAGCTGGAAATGTCTCACCAGGTAACCTCTGAGATGATTAAAATAACAAGGACAGGATCAGGATGGATTACATTGCTTACAGTATTAATGTAACTCAACTGTGTATTTGAAAATCTTTTCTAAGATTCATCGGTTTCATAAAATGAAGTTGAGATATTTTATGTAACAAAAATTTGTATTTTGCCTATAAGCAAGAATCAAATTTTGTACTGAAATATTTTTTATGTGTTGGAGGAATACAAAATTGAACTGAAAAAGCTGTCCTGAAATAGGATTTAGCATTTAACAAGACTTTTCCAGTAAATGCTGATATGTATTTTGATAAAATGTTCTTTACTGCGTGTGCTGGGAAAAATTTCCCAGCACTAAACAGTGCCCATTCCTTCCACCCCCGCCTCCAAGGAAAATGTTTAAAGAGCTCTAATAAGCCCTCTGTGGCAATAAGATGAAGTTGCTAGCATATGATCTATGTGTAATCTTGGTTTGGGACAAAGGTTTTCATAGAGTAGCTAAGGCTGCAACCTTAACTATCCTCAGTTCTGATTTTTCAAGTATTCTTGATAAGTGAAATGCGGTGAACACACCAGATTCTCAGTCCAGTAACAAAGTCACAGCTGCCAAGTGATAGTTCACATTTGTTTCTGAATATTTTAAGTAGGTAAACAGAAGCTGTAACTTTAGAAAACATGTTTGCTATAAGAGTCTGATTTTTACAATTGTCATCACAGTGTTAATGATTCCTTTTTCTTGCTTTCAGTAAATGATTGCAATACGACCTTACATGGAGAAATCATTCATGCAAACTACTCGTTTGTCACAAGCAACAATCTCACATGTATAGATGGCACCATAAACTACAAACCAGTGCAATTTCCTAGTGAGCAATACTGGAAGTAAGTAAATATTTTAAAGAAATTCCTAAAAATACCTTTATTATGCATTGTGGCCATGGATGTACCTTTTATTTTTGTCTTATCTTGCTGTCCAGAAAAAAATTATTCAAGTGGTGTGGGCATGCAAATCGGTAGAGAGGGGACTTAAAATTTAATTGGTAAGTCTGGCCCTTATAAAAAAAAAATATATGTAGAAAGAGAAGCAAGTGAGCCAACCTGTAGGAAACTGAAAAGTACTGTAGCTTAAAGTTCTCATCCCTGGACTCCTGGTAGAGACTGCATCTTTGTGTATAAATTCTTCTTCCAGGAGTTATTGTGCAAAATGCATTCACCTCATTCTGAATCTGGATCTGTTGTGAAATTGCCCATGCTTTCAGTTTGCTTCATGTTCCAGGGGTTCCTGGGAACTGATTCTTATGAGCTCTTCTCTTGCTGTTAGAATTTCACAATTAGCACAGAAAGGCTAAGGCGGGCCTTAAGGGAGATGTATGGAATGCTGAGAGGTGGTAGATATCAAAAAGGGTGGAAAAATACAGTTATATATCTAGTTTTTCAATGGCAATCATGCAATTCTAATTGCATGCTCCTGAAAGAGGCTGCAGAGCCCTGTAACACCAGCAGACATCAGCACTAGCTCACTTTCTTCCAAGAATTAGCTGAAGAGAGATACGTGCTGCTGTCACTCTCTTCTCATGGGAACATTCTGTGCTTTCAGTAAAGTGGCTCTTCAGCGCTCGAGTGGGTTGGATGAGACTGGCAACATTGTGTGGTACCTGGCTCTCTGTCTTCTGCTGTCCTGGATGATTGTTGGAGCTGCATTATTTAAAGGAATAAAATCTTCTGGAAAGGTACGTTAGGGGGAGCAACGAGCAGACTTTTGTTCTGATCCTGCCCTTCCAATGTCAGTTGGACTCGGGGAAGGTTAACACAAGGCAGAATGCAGTCCTAACCCACCACTCTGCTGAACTCAGCATTCAGCTTTCCTCCTGCTCCTTGGCTTCATAACTGTTACATAAATATGAGTAAAGTTATTACACAGCCATTATTTACATATGGGCCTCAAGTCCATCAGGGCTGTCCTGTACTTTGGCAGCTTGCTGTCATGCCGGTGATTCCAGCTGAGTTTTGGAGGTCACCTGGGCAGTGAGATGGACATGTGCATGTGACAGCATATAAGGGCACACGCCCTGGGAACACCCGGTGATTATTTGCACCTTCAGTCTACTTGAGATGTTTGGACAATACAGGTCAGGTCCTGTTAACAGATGTGCATGTGCAGGTTCCTGACAGATTGTGAAATGTTGTTTGTCCTCAAGAATTGAAGCTGGTTTTAGGGACCAGGTTCAGACTCTTTCCTGAAGTCTTCCAAGGCCTAGGTTGACTTTAGGCAGGTTGAATTTCATTTTTCCCTGCCCAAGGCCCTTTTTCTTGTTTAGTTCCTTCTTCCCCATACTCCTCTCTAACCTCCGTGTTGCATTTCCATTATTTAGTTCTTCAGTTTCAGTTGACTTCATTCTTTCTTTCATCTTTTCTGAACTGATTTTGTTTTCTTTCTTTCTGTCATCGTACCTTTTCATGGTTCTTTGCTGCCTGCCTTCCTCTCCTCAGTCTGATGTTTCTTTCTGTTTTTTCTTTATATTTGGAGCTTTCTGCCCTCTGTCTCACCACCTTGGGGTGGAGTATCTGTGCTTTCTCAGCCACAGTTGTTCAGCTCCATGGCTCCTGTTAATCTCATATTCTTTGGGTTCCTAGTTGGCTCTTCCTGTTGTCATTTCTCTTCTGGCACAAAGGTAAGCCTCTTTTGGGAGTAAGGTAAGACTTGGAAGAATCTAGCTGGGCAGGAAGAGGCAAAGATGAAAAGCCGAGAGAATTGTCTATTCTAGACAAAGATGAAGAAGGTCTTCATAAATGGCAGACTCACCATATGATGATGTGATTCTATAGCTTGGTGTAACCAGCAGTACTGGGTCAATTATCTGTCAGTGTAACACTGACTCAAGAAACAAGAGTATTGTTGAATGTAACCTGCATAACAATAGCCCTGCTGCTGCCCTGGATCCCATCACTCTAGAAAAACAACATCTGCAAAATATATCTGCTTCTGAGAGCACCTAAAAGTTTTTGTTTCCAGTAAGGAAAGCTTCCAGAATAGTGATTTTTTTTTCTTCTTCTCCCTGGGGGTGGAGGGGATAGGGGAAGCAGAATAGATTCCAGCCCCATTAGGAGATAATTATGCTCTGGTCACCTAGTTTTCCCTGGCTTTCAATTTGCACTTGAAAGAAGCATTACCTAGCCAGAGATCTCTGGGATAGTTGAGACTGAACCTTGCTACAGTAGTAAATCATGTCAGAAAAACACATTTCTGAAACTGGTCAAGTGCTATCTTAAAAGTGGGTATGTGGCTTGGGCCTTCTGCTTCTGCTGGAATGCAGCTCCAGAACCAGCTAAGCCAGATGGTTTGGTGGTTGGCATGTGTTCACTTCCCTGGTTGCCTGTTTTTCTTTTGTACCAGCAGACCTAATCCTAAAGCCTGTGTGTTCTTCCTGCTTGGAGATCTATGGATCCCCTCATTCCTAATGTCTGTCCCTGCCCATCTTCTGACAGGTAGTGTACTTTACTGCACTCTTCCCATATGTGATCCTGCTCATCTTGCTGGTGCGAGGTGCCACACTGGAAGGTTCTCTGGATGGCATCGAATACTACATTGGGAGACAGTCCAACATCACCAAGCTGATGGAGGCAGAGGTGAGAGGTAGCATCAGCAGCAGACGTGTAATACACATTTCTCTGGTTCTATGGGCTTGCTGCTTGCAGAGAAAGTTCTTTTTTATCCAGACAGGTGCTTCTTTGTGTCCTGCCCTGTATTTTTTATCATCTAAGAA
This sequence comes from Neodrepanis coruscans, assembly GCA_013400695.1. Lineage (NCBI taxonomy): Eukaryota > Metazoa > Chordata > Aves > Passeriformes > Philepittidae > Neodrepanis > Neodrepanis coruscans. The sequence continues at coordinate 208,294 of VYZS01071821.1, read as the reverse complement.
GTCCAAGCCCCTATTCTAGCTAGCAGTTTTAAAAAGTCACCCTCTGCCCCCTTCCTGAGGTGCCAGACAGTGACAACAACTGTGCTACTGCCTCTGATCAGTTCTCAGGGGTCATGGTGGAGTTTCGTCTTAGCAAGGCTTGCTGAGAAAGTTCTTGCTGATAATTTTAAGGGACTTTATCAAAAGGCTGAAGGGATCCCTGAGTTTGAAATTCAGACTGTGCCATGCCCAGGAGATTATCTTAGGTGTATAGGTAGACCAGGAAGGGCACCTTGTGCAAAGGAAGCCTGGACTTTTTATTGTTCTAGCTTATGCCAATAATTCAGTTTTATCAAAAGCAGGCATTAACTGTGATATTTATTTGTGGCTTGGGACCAACTGAGGGGCTGCAGCAGAGGTAGAAGGGTTTGCCTGGGTGATGGTATCTGGTACACAAGTGGGAGATACTTGGAAGTTCTCACTCCTGCAGGCCAGTCTTGGTTTTCCTTATTTGTTGGCACTGTGACAAGATTCATATCTCAAAAACCCATATAGGTGAACAAATTGAATCTATTCTTCAGGGTTGGCCCAATAAGATTTAAATAAGATTTAAATATTTGGCAACATTATTTTGGATGTGACCTTTGGAGATAATAGAAGATAGTGTTTACGAGGTCACCAGTGTGTTAAATCCCACCTACCCTAAAATTCATATGAAACAGAGTTAAATATTCAGGCTAAAGGAAATAAAAATAGACTAGATATTCAACAGAGGGTAGACTTTAAATGTTTATGGTAAGTACTGTAAATAAGAGAGTAATTCTCATTTTCTTATTTTTGGTAGGTTTGGAAAGATGCAGCTACCCAGATATTTTACTCCCTGTCTGTGGCATGGGGTGGGCTTGTTGCTTTGTCTTCATACAATAAGTTCCAGAACAACTGCTACTCAGATGCTATTTTAGTTTGTGTAACCAACTGCGTCACCAGCATATTTGCTGGATTTGCAATATTCTCCATCTTGGGACATATGGCATTCGTGTCCAAGAGACCCGTCTCCGAGGTTGTGGACTCAGGTAGGCTGATAGTCACTGTTGGTATTGGAACTTGCATTGACCAAGGCATGACAATAACATCCTTCCTTACACTGTTTCCAGGGTTTGATCTGGCGTTTGTAGCATACCCAGAGGCACTCTCCAAGTTACCAGTTTCACCTCTGTGGTCATTCTTGTTTTTCTTCATGCTCCTGCTCTTGGGCCTTGACTCCCAGTTTGCCACCATAGGTGAGTGGGGTTTTAAGTGACTCAGGGCTT
>VYZS01071821.1:164148-201812 GCA_013400695.1 Neodrepanis coruscans | reverse complement strand
TCCTGTGCTGTTAATGGTGAGTGCAGATGACTGGACTGTGTTAGTGTGACAGAACTTAATAATTTAATATTGAATAGATTTCCACATGAAGATTCAGGGCTGAATGCCCAAGCTCTGTGTAAAAAGATGGAGCATGGCTGTGTCAGTGAAGCAAACTATGTGCTATCTCAGCTTTCTGATACATTTCCACTTCTTCAGGCCCTCTCTAGAAGAGGCTGAAGATTTAGATCAGTTGCTAGTGATCTGGGTCTATACTCCCAAGGATTAAGACAGAGATCAGATCACTTTTCTTGACAGATGGGTTATCTTAAATTTAGACTAAGAAAATGTTTTGAAAATTTGGACTTTTCCCTTTTAAGGGAAATCCCATTTTTGGGATAGATCCCTGGCTAGGGCCTTTGGATGTCCAGTTGTTTCCCTGTCTAACTGAGACCTTTTTATATCTGTTTTTCATTACTCATGTGCTTCTAATTGTGGTGTAGATCATTGCCTTATGTTACTGTGAGAGAATTTATTAATATATCAAATCCAGGAACAGTGGCAAGTCACTCTGGCCAACACATTACCTTTAATATGTCCAGACTACAGTTTAGAAAATGCTGCTTAAAACCCATCTAATTTCTGCAGCAATACTCACCAACTTCTAGTCTTAGATTCTTTTCTGTATTCCCATAAGTAATGGAACATGGCTTATGGGAAGGGTTAGGGTTAAGGCACTGGGTTTATCCAGCAACAGCTATATTACCCAACATAAGATTTCAAGAGAACCCAGAGATCAAGTTGTGTTTAAACACAAATGTACATAGTGTTAGGATGCACAGCAGGGTCATCTTTCAGGCCTGTCCTTTGGTCTTGCTGTTTGGCTCTGACTGAACACCAAATCCTGCACAACCATTCTCACCCAAAAAGCAAAACTGAACTGTGCAGAACTTGCAGCCAGCCCTTTTTTAAACCAACTTGGTTTAAAAGTTTAAAAGAGAGTACAAGTTCAAATTTGCTGGAAGTCTGTTTCTCCCTCTTATTCTTTTCACCATTTTTTATAGGCTATTTTGGTTTGGTCTTTGGTCACGTTTTCAAGTCCCACTTATGGCCAAGTGTTATATCCGAGTTGGGGAACTGCTATTGGCTGGTGCATGATCATCTTCTGTGTCATCTGGATTCCGATTGTTGCTATTATAAAAATAGCTAAAGCTGAAGGAAACCTTTGTCAGGTAAGGCCAAAAAAAGAAGCTGTAATTGCCTCAATTCTTAATTTCTTGGAATTATCAGGACTACCTATGCATTCTTCTCCAACATGTTTACTACTTTGATGTGTTTGGTAATTGGATTTTTAGACCAAAATGTACCTCTGATAGTTGCAACCGAAGCAAATTTACCCTACTATGTTCTGATAAGAAGATAAAACCTAATTCTCTAGGATTGCATACACACATTCAAGAGGGATTCTCATGGGTTCTGTCGTTATTCCAGCTGCTTTAAATTCTCTGAAGAATTTCCATTGCTTTCTGTCCCCATATAATTTTCTGGAGTTTTATATCCCATTCCTCACAGAATCAAGCAAGTGGCAGATCTGAGGTATGCTGCTCTTGCTAAGCTTTGCCAAACAGTCCTGTTGGGCACAGCTTTCCCTTTTCTTTGACTTCAGTATCCCGAATCCACTGACCCCAAGGACATTTGGAATTATTTTAAACAAGTTTGGTGATTTGCCATTTGTTGAGTTGCAAGGCATATCTAGACTTACAGCTTTACTGAATTTTAAGAGTACCCTGGACTAAAGTAAGACATTGAATTCCTCTTGGTTTTGCTTTCCAGCGCATTGTAAGCTGCTGCCGGCCTGCAGCAAACTGGGGCCCCTACCTGGAGTGTCACCGAGGAGAACGATACAGCCACATTGTAGATACCAAAAAGGAAAAGGAACATGAGATTCCTACTGTGTCTGGCTTCATATATGTACAATAATGAGATGAATGTTTGGATGACAATTTTTTAACATACATGTGGGTTTTGTCTTTTAATATTAGAAATGGAAAAAAAAAAAAGGCCCCCAATAAAGGAAATTGGCTCCCTGCCCTTCAAAATCCAGCCCCAAAATGAAAGCGAGCCATATTATTTATTTTTAGTGCTTTAGTCTCTGGGGAGGAACTGATAAATTAAGCACTGAGTTCTTGCCAGATACCTAGGTTGAGAGGGCAGGATAATACGTTGTGGGCTCCCCAGGCTGCTGGACTGGCCATACTTAAGCCCATCCAACTGGTATCCAGCTGGACTGCAGATATGGGTACAGAAGAAAGTAAAGACACGTTCAGGTGCTCCTGAGCTACAGGAATTTGAGCCCAAAGGTGCTGTGCATGTGTGCCCTGATGTGCAGCTACTGCCTACTGCTGTGCTCTGCCACCCATGGCATGCTGTTGGCAGAGGTGAACTGATGTGTTGCTGCTTGGCACTTGTAGCTCAGGGAACATAAATAATTTTTCTTTTGTCTAAGCCTTGCTCAGTATGCTGTGAGGCTGCTCAGGATTTGATGTTAGTACTGTGTGTGTATTGTCTAAACAAATGTAAATATTGAGTGGTAAAAAATTGCCATCACAGGAAATAAGACTGCTTTTGATTTCACATTATTCCCCTCAGGATCCTCAAAGAGCCATCTTTTGTGTCATGCCTCCATGCTTAACATTCATCTGTCTGTAATTCAAAAATCCTGTGTTTCCATATTCTGTCATTAGGACCTGCAGAATGAAAGAGTAACCATTGAATTCTGATGTGTCTGCTCTCCTGTTATCACCAAGGCTTTACCTATCAGTTTGTTTTCTGCATCATTTGCTCAGGTTTGGGTTTTCCCTTCCAAAGGAGGCCCAAAGTGCTTCTTAAAAGATTCAAACAGTGTTATCAGTGTTGTGGTAGGGCCAAAAGAAGAACAACTTTACTTAAAGTGAAGGTTACAACTGCCTTGCAGTGTTGTTATTCCAAGATTTGCTGAAATAATGAAAAGTTATGAAGTTTGTAATGCAGTTGGGAACACAGACTCAGGCATCTACCTAGGCAGGAGAGTGTTGGGTTAAGAAAACCTGACTTCACCTGTAATACAAGTGAATTCCTAATAAAGGGAAAAAAACCACAACCTATGGATAGAATGAATACACTCGTTGTGCTGAGGAACATCTTTTACTGTGATAATGGTTCCTTGGGAACAACGCAGCAGGGTATCTAGCTGTCACTTCCTCTCAGGGCTTTGTCACTTCTTCTGGGCATGAAGGACTGTAGATAGTGGCTTGTTGCCCAAGCTGCATACCTTGGTGTATGTTTTATACTAGTATCTTTTGTGATAAATCAACACTTTATAGCAAATAAAATGTGATTTTTCTGTTTTTAATGGTTTTAGATCTGGCAAATAAAATGTGATTTTCTGTTTTTAATGAGTTTGGACCTGGAGTTTGTATGGAGTTGGTGGGGAGCCTTTGGGAGGAAGGGAAGTACCACCAATGTTTCCATGATCCTAAGACTTTGACAGCTTGAACCGGAAAGATTCAACCTCCAGAAATTCTTTTCTTACACAAGTGTAATAGTCCAAATAAGCTTTGAAGTGGGCTTAGAAAATACAGAAATTGAGTGTGAATTCTTAAAAAGGACTGTGGGATTAGAGTCTGTAATAGAAAACCAGCAGAAAAGAGTGCTGGCACTAGCCTGGAGAGGCTGGGAGCAGGAGGGAGGCTGCAAAACTGTAGTGCTCATCCTTCAGTGCGTCAGTTCATACCTGGGAAGGGACAGGCCCTTGGAAGGAGCAGGAAGTTAGTCAAATGAGTGAGAGCACTGAGGGAAGGAGACTGGAACAAACCATCTTCGGAAAGAATTCAGGAAAATTTTTGGAAAAGAGATGCTGAAGGCTAATACCAGACCTCTACTGGTGCTGTAGACAGGGCTCTCTTGAAGCCGCTTCTGCTCTGGACTTGTCTCATGGGCTTCTAGGAGCTGTTTCCTTGATGTTGCCCTACTAAAGCCTCTCAGAAGAGTGACAGATGACTGAAAGGTCAGGGGTCCAGGTTTAGTGCTTCCTGCTTCTTCCCAGAAAATAGTTCTGAAGGCAAGATTCATTCTTCTGGCAGAGTGGGGATTCCCCCTCTGGGTGTGCATATCTAACATCTTCCTGCAGTTTCTGCTGCTCTTTGTGTGAGCTCCTTATGTTGCTGACAGCTGGCATCTGCTGAAGAGTCTTACTGAGTATTTTGAAGCTGGCATTCATATTGCTCACCTGTCAGGGGTCTGGCCCAGCAGACAGGGTTGTTTAACAGTCCCTGCTGTTTACATGAAGAAGTGCTGTCCCTCGGTGCTTCTGTGGAGGTGGGCTGGACCCAGCAGTCCTGCGTATTCCTCTATGAAGGCTGGTGGCACCCAACACACACTGGTGTTTGTTAGATTGAAATATCAGCAGTGCCAACCAGTGCAGCAGCATTCCTGTGCTGAGCAGGTGACTGAAATGCCTGGAGTTTGGTCTTTTTTTTTTTTACTTTGAGGGGAAAAAAAGCAAATGGTCCCACTTTAGATCCAGCTAAAGTGGAGTAAAAGGAAAACTTGGAAAGAGTAGAAGTGCTAAAGTAGTATATTTGGTTTGGATTGACTCAAAATGCAAGTGTTTTTTCAGTCAGAAAAGAGAACACACATGTGTGCAGTTTCAAAAAACCACACTACAACATGGAAATACTTAAAACCAGATATTTCAACTGGCATTTTTATATGTCGGTAAAGCGATTAACTAGGGACCAAGACTGCGAAAGCAAATAAAAAAACATAGAGTTGTTCCTATAGCGGAGATTGTCCATGAGCATGAAGTGAAATTTTAAAAAATACTTAATTTAATTTCTCCCCCGTTGCCTCCGTGCAGCGGGCAGATTTCCAGCCGGGGCTGCGCGGCGCGGAGCTGCCCAGCAGAGAGCAGCGTGTGCTCGTGGCTGCGGCTCCGCTCCCGGCGCCGGGGCTGCGATGGGCTCTGCTGCGGAGGGACCCCCTCCGTGGTTGCACTATAAAGCAGCTGGGTCATTCGTACTCAGTCTGACTTAAGTCAGATTGACCCGTTCCAGATGTGTGATGAAGACAGCTGGAGGAGCACCCGTTGGAGTCCGGCAGGTAGGAATAGAGCTGCCCTCATAAAGCCACTCTGGCCTCTGGAGACTGGAAGTGACCACAGGTTATCTTGGCAGGCTGACTGTAAACGAACCTTTCCATCTCCACTCTCAAGTCCCCAGAGTTCAGCTGAGCCTCAACTTTGTGACTTTCCTCTGGACTTGTTCCATCAGGTCCAGGTCCTTCTTGTGTTGGTGACCCCAGAGCTGGACACAGAACTCCCATGTGGGCTCCAGAGTGGAGTAGAGGGGCAGAATCCCCTCCCTCGACCTGCAGGTCACATTTCTTTTGATGCATCCCAGGATACGTTTGGCTTTCTGGGCTGTGAGTGCACATTGCTTGCCCATGTCCAGGTTTTCATACATCAGCACTCCCAAGTCCTTCTCCTCAGGGCTGCTCTCAATTCGGTCTCCACCCCTACCTGCAGGCTTCCTTTTTGTGTTTGAGTTTGTCCAGGAACACCTTGTCCACCCACAAAGGCCTCCTCGTGTTTTTGCCAGTCTTCCTCTTTGTTGGAAAACATCACTCCTGAGGTTGGAGGAGGTGATCCTTGAATATTAATCAGCTTTCTTGGACCCCACTTCCCTCTAGGGACAAGGAAATGGAGAGTGAAATGGCAGCTTTTTCCTAAACCCATACTGGCTAGTTCTATATTTCATCCACTAGATGTATTTTTCCAACTTCAAAGCTCATACTTTCAGGTAGTATGAGTGTATGTTCATTTACTCTTTCATTTCCCCTTCCTGAGGGCCACTGATTGTGCTTAAAATGTGCCACCCTTGTGTGTGGGTCTGTGTGAGAGAGAGGTGGATTTTTACCAATGGGATGAAAGAGGCACACCAGCCTTGTTCTGTGTGCTTTCTGTATCAGGCTGGGCTGCAGGAGTCAGGTCACTAAATCTCTGCCCAGTGCACTAGTGTGCAAAACACCAGGAGTTGGGTTTGCTCTGCTCTTGCTGAAGCCCAGTGTTGCCTCTCAGTATTCCCACTCTCCTGGCATTAGAAATTATTTTTTTCTTCATTCAGTTTTAGTATTATAAAGAATCTATAAGCCATTTTCTTCTTTTGTGCCAAGAACTATGTACAATGAAGAGAATGAGAAATTTCTCCATTTACACTCTGTTGCAGCAACACGGTTATATTGTCTCTAGTTGCCAGCAGCAGCATCACTTAATGGCTCCAGTCCAGACACGGATTTGGAGGTGGTTGCAACCATAGAGTCACCTTTTCATTCTGGAAGCGACGAGTGCTTTAAGCATAGTCGGAAGGAAAATAGAACCTGTCACAGGAAGACAGATGAGGGCAGCATTTCCCTGTAACGTTAGGACATGAGTGCTCCTCTTCGAATAGGTTTTCGAATTGTGTTAGCTGTTGGCTTCTAAGCTTCTTCCAGAGGAGCCTTGTCAAATGTTCTGGTTCTTCATATAAAGTTTGGAAGCGACATTGCTTGTGATGCATGCAGACAGTAGAGAAAAAGCAGATAGCCTTCGAAACCCTTGAGAACTCGCTTATGTTAAAGATGTTTGCTCCCCTTTTCTGGTGGTTTCTTTAGCATTGCTTTTTCTTTGTTTGTGTTTTGCCTTTTTCTTGTTGGGAGGGGTTTTTAACAATTTTCTACACTGAGTGACATCTTTCCTGTTTCCCTGATTTTTAAGGGAAAGAATAGCTACAGTAGGTAATGTGGAACTGTGTTGATGAAATGACAATGCCACAGAAGTGGGCAAAGGTCCTGCTACTGTATTTTTTCATGTTGATGCTGTTGCCTCTTTGCTGTTGATGTCTTCGTTGTGTCATGACCAGGCTGAGGATGATATTTAACTGTCATGTCAGGTCTGGAAAGTCTCCAGCTGATACTGTTGGTCCTGAAAGGCTTTTCCTAAAGAGCTGACTCTGGTCTTTGCACATATTACCAGAGTACACAGACCTCCTATTATCCTTGAGATGCTTAGAGTTCAGTTTTCTCCTCTGGGCCAGATAGGAGCCACTGCATTCCCACAGCCAGTGTGACTCTGTAAGAACAAACCAACCGTGGTTAAAACCCCTCTCTCCTCTCACTGCAGTGCTGCAATGGATGAGTTCATATTTTATTTTTTGGGCTTTCAGCTGACAGTTGGATTCTCTGGTCCTGCTTAGCATGCGGTGGCACCGAGCCGGCACTCCTCCCGCTCGTCTGAGTTCGAAGATTCATTAGCCTGCATTTATCAGCTCTTGCCAGGGAAATGGTGAATAATGAGGCCTGGTTCAGGTAATGAAATGATCTCCCTCTCACATCTGATTACATTGCTGCTTATTATTTCCTCCGTGTGTAATTTTGCTTCCCTGGAAACTTGTTTTGTAAACATTAATGACTGTGCAGTTATGGCCGAAAGTTAAACCAGCCCAGCAGTGCTGCAGGAGCCTGGAAAGCTGTGTGGCCTGGCTGTTGATGTTACTGCCTGTGCTTCCTTAGCTAATAAGAGGGTGGGGTATAGCCCCTGCTCCAGTGCTGGAAGGTACAAGGAACAGCACCAGAAGAGGTGCAGCCTGTGTCATCCATCATGAGCAGCTTATACCCTTTGTTCAGGTATCAGTGCTGTGATTTAGCCTAACTGCCCTTCTCCTCTAACATTGAGTTTCTCAGAGAAATATCTACCATGATGCTTCTCCATTTGTAATTTGTTAGCCAAAAAGAAGACTTAATTCTTCTCATTTCTTCGTTTATTCATTTTCTTTTTTTTTTTTTTTTTTTGTTTGAATAACTTTCCTAAACAGAGCCCTGCAGGCTATTCCAGATGTTTTGTATGAAAACACTAAAATTATTTTCACTCTACTATAATGACTTTTGTTTTACATCTTAGAATTGCATCTGCTTTTTCCATGTCAACATCCCTTTGGCAGCCTAGAGCCATGGTTAATCAAGTGCAGCCCGAAATCCTCATCCTTAACCTCAAAGAATAGACCTTGCACTCAGTGCTCTTTTTCCCATTTCTACAACATAAGACTTTGAGATCATCTAGTTTTCCTAGATAATCTTCTCACTGACTTCTGTGTGACCTCGGTGACACTATCTCCACTTTAGATACATCATTCTCCAAATTATCTTTGCTTGAAGAATCCCCAGTTTCCCCAAGGATGATGCTTGTACCTGTGAGAGATGTTTTACTGAAAGCTAGGAAAATGAGAGCTGCCCACCTAAAATAGGTAGCACACTAGAAACATCTGATGTATCTATGATAAGCTCTAGTCTTGAACAAATTCCTCCTTCAGTAGTGCAGCTCATTACAATGGTTTTGTGTATATGTTTCCATTACAGACATCATCCAGAAAATGCAGGACAGCTTTGTGTTACTGTTGACAAAGAAAAGTTCTGTATGTGGGGTGTAATTTATTTTTAAGCAGCTCCCGGCCCCCCTGTAATCATTATGTATCTTCTCAAGATTAGTCTCTCAATTCCTTCCTTCTCATTATTGTTTTTCCATGCCACCTTGGAGCACCAGTAGCTCCTGGGACTCCCTTGTGTAAGGTACTGCACAAGCAAGGAGCAGGTGAGTCACCAGCCCAAGTCAAGCCCTACAGCAGCACACGTGAGCCAGTCCCTAAAAGGGCAGGCAGATGCAGCCAGTGGTTTGAACAGTACAACAAGATAACACTGTTTCACTAAAGTCTCCCGAACAATATGTGGAGACCTGTGTGACAGATTTTCACTCTCCTGCCCTCTCCACACTGCACCTGGGGGGCCATGCATCTTTCAGGAGATGTGTTTTTCTGTGGTGCCTTTGGATACATAAAAGCTGCTGGAAGTAAATCTCATCCTACGGATTGGTTGTGTTTCACCCAGGAATGTTTGGAAGAGTTTTATGGTCTCTTTATAGGGATTGTCAAGACGCAGTTCATAAATTTGAGGAGGCACCTGGCTCTGTTGTAGTTACTGTGGTGTGCATTGCTGGGCCAAAGTATGCCCAGGATAGTGCCTCCTCCTGTGTTACCTGGGATATATTTGCTCCTGTATTGATTACATACATATTCAGGCAGTAAGTAAGAGTGAAATTTGACACCACAATGCAGGGAGCCCTAGTGATATCAGCCAGTTTATTGGCCTGATCGATATGTTATATGACTTCTCTGCAGGAGCTGAAAAAAGTCTAAGTCATCTTCATATTAAAACAAGTGTGGGGAAAAGACATTTCCACAAAGAATGGTTCAATCTTTTTAAATTACGTTTCTTTTCTTCCCTAAACTATTGACTAATGGACTGAGAATTTTCTAAATGCATCTTTTTTTGAAGACAATGCCATTTTTCTCAGGAAAGAAAATCATTAAGTGACAAGTGAACAACGAGTCTGTCCTTGTCAGTGTGTTTCTCTGGCTCAGCTGGGGAAACAGGTGTGGAAAATGTTTAAATTAAATGGTTCTCTAAACTCTGAGTCAACACATAAATTGTTAGGATTCTGATGGTTTTGTTTTCTTCAGAGTTTCACTCATTTTTGCTCTACAGTCCAATTGTGTGTTATTCCAGAAATCAGTGACCTGGTGCAAAGCTCAATTTCCATGCAATTTTGTCACAACACCTCAAACGTTTTGGACAACTTCCCATGGGTCTGGGATCTTTGCTGCTCACATCTGACTGCTCCCTCACGATCAAGCTGCACTTGAGCAGCCTCCCCACATTTCAGCTCATCCATAGGCAGCTGCTGTGTGTGCCAAGTCACCCTGTGCTGGAGCTGAGGCATGCCACCTCATTGCCTCTGTATGATCATCCCAAACCCTGTGAAAGGTCAATTTGGAGCTTTGCCAGAGCAATTACTAACTTCTGTTTTCCTGCCATGAGCTTTGTCTTTCTGACAGGAGCTGTTACAAACTTTGCACCCAGGGCACATCAGACTCATCCCAAGTCCCTTCTTAGTAACTGTTTACAGGGATTAGTGATTCCAGGTGCAGCTCACAAGCTCCACTGAATTTGGCTTCTATTAAGACAATTCGTAACTGCATTCCTGTGTCCAACAAATATTCTATTTCATCTTATCTAAAAATATGGAACTGATGGAAGGAGCAAAGCAAGCGTGGTTTATGGATCCTCCCGGCTATAGCAATGTCCCTTGTTCATAGGCATTTCCATCAGAAGAGGTAGGAGTGGGTTCTCCTGCTGTACCGATGTAAGCACACCTCAAGCAGGAAAGAAATACAGGCTGTTAACTGGGGCTTAAATTTTTTAAGAATAAATATGCTTAATGGCAGAGAAGATGAATATTCCTAGATAAGGATAATTTGGAGATCCTGATCTTTGCAACCTTGGGCACTGCTGCTCAGACTCAACACCCTCAGGGTCAAATACTGCTCATTTTTGAATTGGTGGCAGACAGGCCATAGTTTGGATCTTTTTCACCTGGGGGAACTGGTTGCTCCTGTTGTGGAAAACACCAAGTGTATTACATCAATTACCTTTCCCCCTTAAGAGACTGATACCAAAAGGCTCATATGGTATAAATTAGGAAAGATTTGTGGCTTTGATTTTTGTTTGGTTGTTTTTTGTTAGTAGTTTGTTTTGTTTTTTTTTTAAATAGTTTGGCTTGGTGTCTTATATATGGTTGCTAAACAAGATTTTTCAAACAGTAGTGATACTAGTGATAGTTTCATATTTGGAGGAATAGGGGCAATATTGGCTGAAAAAGTAGGATCTTTCACTAACTGGATAGAGGAATTCTGATTTCATTTTTTTTTTAAAAACAAAGCTGATGTTTAGCATAGAAAGAGAGGAAGGACTCGACTGTTCTGTTTTATTGATGACACTCAAAGTTATAAAAAACATGAATCCTAGTGTTCTGAATTAATTAAAGCCTCATGCTGGTGCTCATGTTCAAAACTCTTTACAAACACTCTAGGTTTGGTTTTGTTATAAGATACTGAAACTGTTCCCTTGATTTGACTTGGCCATGGTAAGAAATAGTTAAGTAGCTTCTAGTTTCTTGGGATTTGCATTTGAGTTTCCTTAGGGTAGGATGTGACTCACCTTCTGGAGAGAATTGAAGCCCTGAGAGTGCTGCTCCCTGGGGACCCTGAAGAGGAGGGACAGCTCTTGGGCTGGGAGTCTGCAGGTAAGTAAGACATTTCAAAGAAATTCATTGCTCTTGCTGTGTTAAATTGTGCTGCTGGAGAATACACAGTTGTGTGGAAATATATTTCCTGACTCACTTAGAATTTCATGAGCCATAAGCCCATCCAGGATTGCTGTTTATCTTGTCTAGGAACCAAGACAGAGCTCTGCTGCATATTTAATTAGATGTGGGAAAGGCAAAGAATTTTAAGATAAGATTATCTTATGTTCCTCATCCCAGCCCTCATGTAAAAAGTTTGCATGGCATGCAAAACAGAGCCTGATGGTAAGACATTTGTTTTTGAGGACACTGAAAACAGCTTTGCAGGCTAATACTTTTTTTGGTTGAATACTCCTATGAATTCTTTTCTGTGTATGAGTATAAAAATTTATTGTACATTACTATGAAAGTGAGCCAGGAGTTGTAAAGATACGTGTGGGAATCTGGGGCTTCTGGAAGAATAAACACTTTCATTCCTGTGGCTGTTGAAAGCAGAAAAAGAGCAAGTGAAGAGAACCTAAGTTTCTCATTGTTGCAACAGGCTGACAATAATCAGAATTAGGGTGCTGGGAATAACATTATAAAGCCAGTTAGAAACCAGAGCAACAGACTTTTACAATGAAAACTAAGTTTATATTGTGGCCTCTTAGTTCCAGTTCTGCAAAGTTTTTGAGTACAATTAGAGACCGTTTGCTAGTTCTTGCTGTGGAGTCAGCTGCAAGAGCAGAGTTCAACGCGGCAGAAGGTGTGTAAAGAGGATGCATAACCAGGATGGAGTCCTGTGAGGTTCTGTGTTTAGTTTTAAATCTTCAGTGTTGGCACCAGTGCGCAACAAGCAGCTACATATTAATCTCACACAGAAAACAGAAATGTCACAAGTCTGCACCACCACCACAGCTGCAGCCCATCCTCTGCTCTGTCTGAGATAGTCTGCTCCTTGTAACTCAAAAACTTTCAAATCTGAGCTCTCTCCTTGCAGCAAGAGTCAGAGAAAGCCTGGAGGATATCTGTACAGCTAGTCAGTGTTATCTGTACTGTCCAGAGCTTGCTGAGGAGCTGGAGTCCTGCTCTTCTCCTCACAGAAGGATGTGGAAGGCAGAGGAGATGGTGCTTTAAACCCAGCTTTGCTAATTCTGTATCTTTGAAAAAGTTGTTACTGCTTTTCAATAAACTTCCTATCTGTGAGCTTAATGGTTATGAAATACTGATTGCGCTCTGATAATGCATCTCTCTGCTGTTCAGGAAGGTGTTCAAGTTGCTCTGGACCAGACAGAGATCCACATTGTACACAGGAAATCTTGAATTCCTAACACACAGGTGTCTATAGCTTTCATGAACCACAATAAAACTCATCCTGGTAATAAACATTCACGGTGCCAGACAAACAAGCAAAATTCAGGAACAAGTAACTGCTTTTGTGGTTTCATGAGGATCTCTGTGTCTTTCACTTCCAAATACTGGCATAATAAATCCTGAAGTGCCTTTTTTGCTCACAGCAGACATGATTAATACAGCTGTTAGGTGGTGTGTCTGCTAGAGGAAACAATTGTCAACCCCTAGGTGGATAAGCACCGGAGGCCTGAAAACCCCACGATTTTCTTAATTTTTGAGAAACTAAGACATGAAACAAAAAATGTTCTTTTTTCCTCTTCAAATCCATAATCAGACATGACATAAAAACAGCCACTTCTGCAATAGGTATTTTGGGGAGTGCCTGTTAAAGTGAAAATGGTCTAATGTTCTCCACAGCTGGACCCCCTGTGGGGTCAGGCAGGTCCAAGTGCATTGTAAGCAACATGGCAGCATGTCCCATCCACGGCCCCTCAGACCCTCCTGCTCACCCAGCCTGGGGACTGAGGGATGTCCAGATGTACAACGCCCCTTTTCCACTCAGCAGCTCTTCTACAGGGGAAGAAAGGGGGCTGTGGAGATGCTCAGGGATGCTGAGCCCTGTAAACGTCAGGTTATAAATGCATCTTTCCTCTTCTTCACACACCATTTTCCTCCAGGGAAATCCTGAGCAGGACGCAAATATCCTCTGTGACTTTACCAGTTCTCCCTTCTGCTTCTTCCAGCATAATCATATCCACTGATTTCTGCTTGTTTGCAGGTCTTGTTTGCAGCTGGAAGCTCAAACCACTATTTATTTTCTGTATGGGTTCCTAATCTGGAAATGGATCTAATTTGCTTTACCAAATTACAAGGGAATTAAGCTAAACACATCGTGTTATATCTGGATACATTGTGGAGCTTTCATGAAAGAGGAAAAACCATGTTTGTCATTGCTGTGAATTTCTTCTTTCCTCAGTATCAATAACTTTCTCAAAAAATATAAAATGTCTTTATAAATGGTAAAGCTTTTCCTTGGGGCCTGAGGAGCTGGGACTGCATCTGTTTCAAAACTTTCATCCTCTCAGCCCTTAAAGACTATCCTTGCCAACACCCCGAGATCTTTTCTCTTTCAGGCCCTCCCCTTGCTTTTAGACATACTATGATTATCTGCAATATTGCATTAGAAAATACTACTATATAGTTCTGAAAATTTTCCTTTTGGAAACTGCTTCTTCCCTTTCAAATGGATTTTTTTCCCCTATCTGTAAATCAGCTTTAGAGGATTATATATCTAAGGAGAGTAAATACCCCAGTGCTCCTAATGAGACAAGTATTTTGCATTTCCATTTTCTGACCCATCAGCGAGAATCTTGTGCAAAATGCAGGAGAAATGTCAAAGTGATAAAATAGCATTGGTTTTGGTTCATTCTCTGGTTAAAACAGCTGATGTTAAGGAAAACATCCAGCACTATCCAGACTTTGTGGAGAACAAATATTTTATAGGTACTGCTACATTTCAATGACAGTTTTACTGACTGACAAATACTACACCACCTGAGGTTTTAGTTACAATTTCTTAAGTTTACTGTTTTTAAACCTGAAATATGTCTGAAATATACTTCTTTGCTAGGCGAGTTTGCAGTCTGGATGTGAGATGGACTCCCCATGATGCATTTATAGATACATACTTCAGCTTCAGTTTCCTGCCACCAAGCCACATTTGTTCTGGGAGAGAGTAAACATGCTCCTCTTCAGAAAGTCTGTTTAAAGCAACTGATTTGCAAGATTATTTTTTATCTGAGAGCAATTAAGAGCCCTAACATCTTAACCAGCTACAATAATCAACAGTCACTAAAGGTTATCTTTGGGGAAATACTGCATGCTGTCCTATTTAAGTCCCTCCATAGTAAGGACTGAGAAAATGATGTAAATAGTCATTGCTCTCTTTGGCATGGAGAGCATGGGGCAGAGTTTGGGCTGGGCGTGAGCCGCCACTGTGGTAATTTCTGCCCACCTATCTCCGAAGGTGTGTCATTTTGGCAAACACGGATGATAAACTCATCATCCTGACGTAAGCAGAACCTGTTGTCAGTCAGAGTGGAAGTGTGTGCTACTCCCTTCTTACAGGAGCAGGGCGTTTTACGTTAATAACTCCTAGAGGAAGCCTCCTCGGCTCCTGCCAGCTCAACTGCACGCCCAAACTGGCGGGGCCGTGGTAGTCCAGTGGTGCCCAGGACAGGATGCTGGCGAGGCTGCTGGGGCACAGCCCCGGGCTGTGGCAGCGGGCGGCTCGGCCGGTCCTGCACCCCGCCAGAGCTGTCGGCAGCAAAGCAAGGGACGCTCAGAACGCCGCTTTGCAAACGGCTGATCCAGGTGGGTAAAAAGCCTTTGGGCACTGTTTCATGCTGCAGCATGGAGAGAAAGGGTATTTGCACGAAAGGGTGAGAAAACGACCCTCATTCTCATCCGTGGCTGAGTTCCTGCAATGCTACATCTCGTGGGGTTACAAATGCTCCTGGGACACAGAGCAGGCTCAGAGTTCTGACCGGCACAGTACACAGGGATAAAGTTTTTTTGTGTTAAATAGTCCTTTTCCTATGGCAGCAAGTACAAACTGACGCTCCATGCCAGGGAACATGTTAATTAAAACAGATAAATAAATGTTTCTCCTCCCCAGCTGCCATGTTTTCAGGGAAGGACTAATGCATGTTCCTGCATGTGCAGGGCTGGTGTAAGTGGCAGTCTTGCACCCTTTTGCTCCCCTCAATACTCCTTGTCAGGTTGCAGCCACAACTATGTGTGCTTGTGCCCTGGATTACGTGTCGGGGAGCAAACATTGGCTGCTCCCAGATGGACAAGCCTCCTGGTATGGGGATAGTTATCCTTTTTAACCTGTACCACCACTTCTTTGTCTGTGCCTTTGCAGACCCCTCACCCTACCAAGGTTGTGCTGCCAAAGGGGTTGTCTGTGCTTGTCTGGGATGGCTGAGGGTCTCCAGCATGGAGCTTTACCCTTGTCTTCCTTGGGATGAAGGCTGTCCTTTTAGCAATTCAAAATACTGCTTGCTGCAGATCTGATTATAGCACTTGCTGATGTACCTCTTCTGGTCTCACTGTCACTCTGTAAGACAAATAGGAGAAGCTGGAGATTAAATTTACCTGGGGATCTGGATGCCAAGATTTACGACTGGGATTTTTCAGCTGTTCACAAGTCCTGGCATGCAGGAGCAGGTCTGGGGCCAAGGCACTTAGCGTAATTTCACTATCTCAGTGCAGGCAGGAAGAAATGCTCCCCATGCCCTGTTCTGTAGTAGTAGGGATTTCCTTTCAGCCAAGAACCAGCAATCCAGCAACAGAGAGGGAGTGCAGGACACTGAGACCGGTGACATCTTCATGAGCCTCCTTGCATGCCCTGGTCACTCCCTGGGCATTTCTCAACCCAAGCCCCACATTTACAAGCACAGAGCACTATCTGCAGCATAGGATCTTGGGTGCACCTACCTGAGTGTAGGTACTGGCTGAGCAAGTCTCAGCTACCTTGCAAAGACCACCTGTAAAGGTGTGTAATGCAAAAGCCAGCATTTGAGCTAGCCATTGCTTACACTATTTTTGCAGGATCTGCCTGCTACTGTCCTTGTTGTGGCCTGTCATTGGGCTTGTTTCCATCAAGAGGAGCCAGAGTCCTTTTCTGGTTGTGCTGCAGGTGACAGCATGCTAATTGCATCACCGTAGTAGCCTGATGGGGTGTAATGTATCATCATTAGAGTATAGTACTGTGGTACCCAGCTTGCATGAGAACGACTGCCAGCCTCCCACCAGGCTGCATTTTATCAGACCTCATCTTCCCGTTGGTGATCTTAGGAGAAGAAGCTGTTGAGGAGTTACTTGTGCTGCTGGTAGTTTGCTTAACTCACCAGTTGGGCAATTTAAAAGCAAAATGCTAGCACGGTAACAAGATGCTGCAGGCCTGGGGGGCTTCAGCCTGCACCCTTTACCCCTTCAATCAGGAAGTTTAGAAGAGATTTTTAAGATCAACCAAAACTAAAGGAAAAAAAAAGCCAAATTAAATAAGCTGCAAATGTAACAAAGCCTCTCAGACCAGCTGCTGAGTTTTTTTGACATTAGAAAGCACATTTAGCTCTCAGAGAATAGAAAAATGTCATTTTGGATTTTCAATCCTTTTCCCCCTATAACAACAGCTTTTTTCCTTTTCCCTTCTTGAAGCATGGCTCATTGTTTTCTTTTATAAAATATTTTACAGATAAAGAAACCTTCAGAAATGACAGGAGACCTACAAATTTTGATAAAAAGGTGTTAGTATGGGCAGGACGCTTTAAAAAGGAGGAGGACATTCCCAAGCATATATCGTAAGTGGTCCTGTCAGAATGATACTTTTGGCTGTGAACACAGAGATTAAGATCCCAGTTTGCATTATCCAGAATTGTACTCACATGGTGATGGGGCTGGCTGCTGCTGGTATCAAAAGAAAATTGTAATTCTTGGGAACATCGACTGTTTGTCATTCCCTGTGAAGTAAAGTGGATTCACTTGTTTTAGGTATTGTAAATTTCAGACTAAGCTCTAGTGTCTGTTGCAAGACAAGTGGCTTTGTAACTCAGAAGTCACTATGGTAAGTCACTCACTTTGGCTTTTTGTATATTTTGCTAGGTTTAATTGATTATTAATATTGCTGCATAAATTTTAATAAGAAGTTGGGACTATACACAGCATTGGTGATGGACATCTTCAGTGAGTTCCTCATGTCTGGCCTGTGTTTTCACCTTCTTGTTGAGGTATTTTGTTAAAAGATTGTCACTCAATTTTGGAGTCCTACGCTTCTGACTTGTGACATCCTGGGGACTCCTCCAGCCATCCTTTCCTGTGCAGATATAAGTAGATCCATGGGTGTATTCAATTTCAAGAATGACTCACTGCCACTCTGCAGTCTCTTGCAAACATGAATTGTGGGATATGTGCCAGGAGTCACTCACAGAAGGTGATGGAGATTTTCCAGTTATGGCTGTGGCTGTTCAGCTGCCTGGGAAGACAGCTGCTCATGGATGGTGTGGTCTTCTGCTCCAGCCCAGCTCAGCTTCCCACCACAGGCAGATGCTCATGGGGCTGGTGCCAACTGCCTGGTAGAGGCTGTGCTGTGGTACAACAGGGCTGCAAAGCAGCTGGAATGGAGATGTGGGGATGTGCCAGACACCACTTGCTGTGAGTCTGTGCTGTGTGAAAACTCTCTGTTGCTCTTTGCCAAAATGTCATGCATGTGCTTTTATTTCACTGAAGGTGGCATTGCCTGGCCCTTGTGGCACATCCCCAGTGTCTCCTGGTGTGGCACAGCACCCCATGCCCTGCCCTGCAGGACCTAAATATCGGCCCTTCGTAACGAAATTATCACACTGGAAAGACTTTCCTGTCCCTGTCATTTTTCAGGTGTTCAGTCTCATATTCAATAAAAGAAGACAGGCGATCAGGATTTGTTATTCCTGTTGTTACTGATGGCTATTAGAAGTAGCAATACCCCACTTGCATGGAAGGGTGGCTAAATCTTCTCCCCACGGACTAATTTTTTCAGTTCTCCTCTCAGCAGTTGCAGAAAGAGAAGCCCGAAACACATTGTGCGTTGACAGGCAGTTGCTGTAAGACTTGAGGATTCATTACCTAACTCCCCATGATCTCATTTCACATATGCTGCTGCAGGATAGAAACTCTGCTCTGTCCTCTGCAGGTCTGATGTCCTCGACGCAGCACGGAACATCGTCAGGATAAAGGTTTGCTACATCATGATTGCACTGACTGTGCTGGGCTGTTTGGCCATGGTCATCACAGGCAAAGAAGTGAGTCTGGGTCAAGTGAACTGATTCATTTAATATATGGTCTATGTATGTTTTTTTGTAAATAAGCAGCTGTGTGACAGATATGTTTGTGTATAAATACACATAAGAAATACTTGCACAGGATCTGTGTCTCCCCTTCTCCAGAGGAGAGAATGGCATGGGGAAGGACAACTTACTGACTAACATGTTCCTTCTGACCCACTTCGCCAAAAACCTGTTCAGTGCAATGCTCTGTATTGTGGTATCTCAGCAAGAGGCCAGTCCAAAAGTGATGGAGTAGCTCAAACACTATTGATGGTACCTGGTCCTGCCCTGCATTCATCGGCCATGAGGCTCTTGTCTAGCCTAGCCTGCATGCCACCATGGCCACCAAGAGCTGTGACACTTCTTCTTATCCCACTGCTGGGGAAGGAGGGTCTCCAGTTGGACTTGCATATCCCAGTGCACCTGTAAACAATTACAGTGTAATTCTCCTGGTAATCAGAGCTGCAAATGCTGAAAATGTGATATAAAAAGGAAATACATTAACTTCTGTCACTGCAAAATATCGAAAAGGACAGTGGGGTGTCAAGGGAAGTGGTGCAAATGTGGGAAAATTTAGCGGTGGCAAATATGTACATGCAGTGATTTTCACCAATTCTTTTCAAGGCTTCAAAAAAGGATCAGACGCTGCTGAGGGTGAATGCAGAAAAGAAGGCAAAATGGAGGGCTGAAGTGGAGAAAAATCAGAAGGCAGCTGTTGGGAAGACACAATGATTTGGAACAGATTTTAACAGCAGGAGATAATTGACTTGTGCATGTGGAATATGGACCTGTCTTCATTTAACTCTTTAGAGCTTTTTCACTGAAACTCTCTCAAGGCAAAGACTTGACTACTTAAAAACTGTTCCCCCTGAGCTGGCAAGCCCCTATGGAATACTCCAACAGCTGCTTACTGAGGCCTCTGGTCTTTGGCAGAGAAATACAAATACAAAAAACTCTTCTAAACTGTGAAGTATGGGAAGGACAAATACAGGACTCCCCAGCTGAGGATCAGCTTTTTATAGTGCTGCTGTGCTCAGTGTGGCCATGGGGCTGTCTCCTTGCAGTCGGGAAGGATGTGGCACTACATCGAGGAGCATCCCATTCTGTGCAATACCTCCAAGAACAAACAGCCTTGGCCTCTTGAACCAGGGCAGGGGGAAAAGCAGTCTGAAATATGTTTTGCAACTGCAAAGAGGCCCATTATCTCTATCTCAATTATCTTTGAGCTTGCTGCCATCACTGTCCCCTCTCCCTTCCCCTCCAGCCCCTTGTGGGATGCCATGGTTGGGGGAGAGGGAGAACATAGGCATGAAGAGGGTCTGGGAAAATGGAAGAGTGTGAGCAGACCCTGATGACTGATTTGGGCCAGAGAAGATGCTGGTCATGTGGAGTGATTTCTGTGGGGCAGTCCAAGGAACCCATGCTTTCTGCAGGGAGCCTGGCCTGGAGGCACCTCTAGTTGTGTAGCATCTCACTGGTTTTCCTTTTCCATCTTCTGCTTCCAGTCATTGTCATGAAAGTTGTCTGGTACTTGCTTAGCTGTGATTTTAGTCTGGAGTAATTTTTAATACATGGTTTGCTAAAACTTTTCAATCATCATAGTTTGTTAACTCATAATAAAACTGCTGTCCAATTACATCTAAAACAAACACACCTCTTCACAACTTCATTTACAGTGTCACCAAACTCTCTGGGATGATGTCTAAGAGATGGGAGAGATCCTAATGAAATATTGAAAGTTACATTTTCACAAATTGTCTTAGATGCAAGACAGGTCCCAGCTCAGCTTGTGGGTGCTGATGTTCTGAGCCCCCACATCTCATTCATAACCCCTGGAGACCTGTAATGTTGGGTGGTGGAGCTGGATATGCTGCACGGGGTGCCAAGGGACACAGCATGACAAAACCCCATCATCTTACCCAGCTGCTACAGGAGATGCTGTAACCATGCTCAGCCTTTATGCAATGTCCTGAGCATCTGAAGCTTGGCCTTTCTAAGGTTTATTACTTGGAGCAGCAACACTTGTGCTCCAGGATAGTCTGGGATCTGCTGCTCGGATCTCTGAGGTTTATTGTGTCAATAATCATGTCCACTTATTGCTGGAATGTCACTGCATGAACAAGCTGCTGGCAAAGATGGGCTGGGGCAGTGGCAGGCAGTCAGCAGTTGTTGGGCTCTGAGATTCTGTCTGCTCTGCCTGTGGTCATTGAGCAGCTTTTTCCACCTGATGCTTCTTAGAAGCACTTCTCTCCATGCTCCACATCCATTTAGGGTGAGGGACATGTTACCTTTGTCACAGCTCCATGTTTTTAGTCCTTGTTTCCAACTCACAGCCCCATGCAGTACAGTTCAACAGGAGTGATGTCTAGTCCCTGCAGTATTCCACATGAAGCACATCTCAGGGAAGTGAAAATAATGGTCTAGGACAAGCACAGAGTGAACAAGTCTCTGCTGAGAAGGCACTTTTGCTTCACAGGTAATATGGGCTCTTTCATTTCACATGACCTGGTTTTCTTAGTTAGTGCAATAAACCGCAAGAATTACCTCAAAGTTAGTGTTCATTTGGGGATAAACTAAAAGAGCTCTGCTTAGTCTCTTAGATAATTCTTTTTTTTTTTTAAAATTCTTAAATGGCTTTCATGTGCACTTTTTCAGAAGGCGTGTGTAACACTTAAAGGAACCATTTTGATGCTTATAAACAAATCCAGGTCCTGACTTAAACAGGAAAGACGAGCCTAGCCATATCTAAAGAACAAGAAAATTAATTGTGACTTTTTCCACTCTTTGCTCTTCACTCCAGTCTGCCTGGGGAAAAAAAACCTGCTTCAGGTGTGAGCTATTACCAAATCCTCTTAAACAGCCACAGCCTCTGTGGACAGTGCATAAGCTGCAGCGTTACACATTGTCATTAAGAAAAAGGAAATATCAATTCCTCCTTCCTGAGCCACTGGTAATGCACCACTTCTGAGAGACCAGATGACCCAGGTGCTTTTGGATTCTCACAAAGAGCTAGGACTATTATGTAGGGAAAAATCCTTTATCAGTCCTGGCTACATGATTATTCATGTTAATATCATAATATTCCCCAGAAAATCAATTGGACTGAGTGCTGACTGGCACTCAGCCAGTGGTGGGTGGCCGCTGGTGTCGCACAGTGTCAGCTGGAGTCATCTCCCGTGTGAATGGAGATGCTTCTCCAACACTGGGAGCTACCACTGCTTGTTAAAATCTGTTTCCATCTGTCCTTTGACTGTTTATTTAAAAGATTCTAATTAACACAGACTCCAGAATGTATAATTGCCTGATCTTCATCACCTTCGAGGTGTGAGTATTTTTCTTTTCCTTCCCATCTATATTGCTTCAGTGTCACACCTGGTCCTCCAGGCATTGAAAAAGGGGGTGGAAGTTTTTATTGAGCAGGAGCTATTCTCCCCTTTTTAATAACATGCCTTGCATTTTCCCAGTGTGAGAGGCTGGCGCTAGAGGTGAGAGTGTGCTGGTTTCCTACGGTGCTCAGAGAGATCAAGGGTGAGTCCTTTCAGCTCTCACCTCCTTGTTTTCTGCTCTGTACTGAGAGGAAATTATGCTTTCTCCCTTGCAGGATTGTTGCCTTTTTAATGAACTCTTGTATGGCAATAGTTAACGATGTGCTGGTGGCTGGTGCCATAGAGATTTGCATTACAATAACAAGTATTGGGGCAGTTTTTGCTAGTAGCTGGAGTTAATCTAATTCTGCTTCTATTAAAATCAGTGCTGCAGTTCCTCCTGGCTGTGGATTAAGGTTATCATCCGCCATTTTTTGAAGTTTCAGTGATTTCCAGAGACTCAGCTTCCCCGGGGAGCCAGGCTGCTGCAGGGCAGAGCTGGGTGCACTGAGCTTTCTTCCTCTAATGTGGTGAGATCAAGCTTTTATAGGAGGCTCTATATCATGAACATCCCAGTGTGCCAGAGAAAAGGTGTGAGATGGGAAAGTTTGAGCTCAGATCTCAGTCCCTTCCTTATTCATTTTACCTCTCTTTAGACCTGCTCAGGGAATTTCTAGAGACACTTGATTTCTTTCCATCCATCTGCTATGTGTAGCTCTTCTCCTGGGATGTAGCAAGACTGATGTGTTGCTGTACTTCTGAAAGACTTCTTTTCCCTGGATGTAGATGTAATTTTGCCATTTATAAAGACCTAATTTTATAATTTTAAAGGCTGTCCTGTTCTTTAAGTGTTCAGTTTTCCACCAAGCTGAGAAACTGTAGCTTAAGTCTGAATGCAACCAGCTTCAGTTTCCAGGCATTGAACATTGTCTTTAATACAGAATATAAAATATCCCAACTCAATTCTTTCCTGTCTGCAACTAGTCACCCCTCAGCTGTTGTTTACAGTTGTATTACTGCTGCATTGAAAACATCTGTAGTTTCTAACCATTGTTTGGTGGGTATCACTGACTTACTGGCCAGTTAAGTTATTGACACTATACTGCATTTATTCCTGTATCAAGTGATTTACTGCATTTAGTACCCTCTTCATAAACAATCCAAATAGATTTTTTTGTTTATTTTAGCACAGAATCGATAATCTAGTGCTCTTGGAGAAAGAAAGTACTTAAAAGCTTTCCAGACTTTACTGAACTGCCCTGGAAAATTAAAAAGCAAGATGGCTATGCCTCAGAAACTGTTTCTACTGTATTTGTGCCCAAGGCACCAGCACCTATGGGAGCAACATGGCCAGTTAATGCCTGCAAATCTGCTTTTGTTCCTGGGGCTGCCAAGGGCCAGTTCAAAGGAGTTTCTTCTGTAGCTGAGATGCAATGATGGTATGGATCTGTAAAGGGACTTGCTACCTCCTACCACAAAGACCTTTCCACCTTGGAGAAGCCTCGTTGTTTCTCCCTTGCTGAGCATCATTGCAGCAAGTAAGTGCTGGCTGCTGCTGTTCTACAGGGACTGGAATCTTCACGACCATCTCGATTTCAGAGATGGCTTGAACACCACTATCCTGTTAAGATCTGGCATGAAGTCATTCTAGACTAGCAGGACAGCAAGGCCAATGTTCAATAATTTGAATTAATTAATGAATCAGCCATTAATGCATTGAGGTAACATTAGAGCAATTTTCCATGGTTAAGTAGTTTGATGATCATTAGTGCTGTATGATGTATTGCAAAACCTCTGTGACAGTCATGTGATGAGTAAGTAGCACATGAAGTGGTCTGAAAGGACCTGAGCATTTAATTTCTCTGATCTGTGAAGGATCTGGACACAAACTTCAACATTACATTAGTCTAGCTGGCTCCACACTTTCTCTGGGCATGAGACAGTTTTCTACATGGAAATCCAAACATGGCACCTGACTCCTCCTCTGCAGCATTGTGTTCCTCAGTGAAGGGACCCAAACATCGAACTATTTGGGCAGGGACTGCTGTTTGCTGGGTGTGAGAGGCATTACCATAGGGATATCAGTCTGGAAAGGGTTTCATGGTTGAGAGTTGGGCTCACTCATGGCTTATGTATGTTCTGCAGAATGAGCAGAGTTTTGGAAACTGCTGGTGAAACTAGACCAGAAAATTGAGGGATTTTCATGCTGGTCTCAAAGATGATGCACGGTCCTGAGACTTTACTAAATTAAATGGGAACCAAAATAGCCCAGTGCATTACAATTATTTTTAATGATTCATTTTTCTCTTTTCACAGAATGTGTGAATGCAAACACAGCTCATGTGGAGTGCTATGAATTGCACCCCCTTACACTGAACTCCTGGTTCCCCACTAGTGATTTCATCATTGTCTAAGCATTGTCCCACAACAAATTTCTACCAGCAGGGCTATAATCTGTACTGAGGACATCCATTAGGGCTGTAAAGACGTCATTAAAGCAATGCTGCTCCAGGGGGAATGGAACAATCTCCAGAATGGTTTCAGACTGTACTAAGGGGCTGGAGAAAACCTTGAAAGGCAGGCAGTTAAATATGCCAGCATCTCAGTGCTCTAAGCCCCAGGAAAGGGCAATTTTACTTGACAAACAAACATTAATGCAAAGCAAAAATACAACTATTGCATGTTGCTCTCTCCCACTCATTTCCTTTTATCTTCTCCTGGGAGCGCTGGTACAGGTGGCGCAGGGGATGCTGTGAGCTGGGAACTGGTGGGCACCCACCATCCCACCACTCATGCTGTGGCATGAGCCCATGCATAGGCAGTGGGGTGCTGTGGGGCTCCAAGTGCACAGTGAAACTCTGCAGAAACGGGCAAGGAGCTGCCTGTGCCAGCTCCCACAGCCTCTCTGTAGCCACTCATGTTTAGGGTTTGAGGACTCCGTAATCTACTTGCCTCTTACTGCTTTTGCTGAATACATTGCTGGGGATTTTGAGCTTATTTCAGGTGAAGTCCAGATGTCTGTGGCCTTCTGTGGGTGAGAGCTGGATGTACAAGTGTCTCCTGCTGTTGGGAGGACACAGGTGTCGTGCCAAGATGGGCTCTGGGAGCCACAGAGGAAACTGCAGAGAGTGAAGAGCAGACACAATTGCTGCTCGGATGGCACTTTGCTTACGGCTCCCCAAAGACGGCTTATTCCTTTCCAGTGTCTTTAGCTCTGGCCTGGCACCTGGGTGCTCTGCAGCAGATGGTGCCATTCTCTCAAAAGCCAAGCTGTGAGAGCCCAGCTGCTCTGGAGGTCCCAAGGCAGCATCAGCTCAGCCTGTACAGGTGAGAGCTGCAGTCCCATGACCCGGGTCTTTCATGTGCCCATGGAGTGACAGGGCTGGGAACAGAGTGCCCAGCTGTGGTGATAGTGGAGTGGTACATCTGCTTTGCTGTCACATCCTTCCTCAGCTCAACCCACCAGCACAGGTAGTCACTGTGGCTCATTGCCCTGCCAACTTCTCACAACGCATGGACTCTGCAATGTTCATCAGGTGGGACACTGGACTTCTTAAAAGAAGTTCTTAATGCACAGTGACTACCTCAGACCTGCTCAGTGACTACCTTAGGTGTGTTCTTCTTTGTGAGGATCTAGGACAGAGTGTTCAGCAGAGCAACTTGAGTCCAAATATCTTGTTTTGATTCAATTAGCCAGAGAGAAATAATAATAAAAATAATAGTAATAATTAAAAACAAACAATCAACAAAAAAAGTCCTGGCAAAAGTGTGACTGCACATGAGCCTGAGTGACTCATCTCCAGATCCACTTTCTGTGCACAAAGTTGTGCACCAGCCTAGAAAATTATTTTCAATATCCCTCAGGTTTTTTTCCTTTACACATATATTTACATAAAGGAAAGTAAAATCTCTGCAGTCTACCTTTACCTCAAAAGTAGGCTTCCCTTGAGACAGAGTGAAATAGAGTGGCTGTCTCATCCGAAGTGGGAATAACGTGAATTTTGCTTTCAGCCCTGTGTAAAGAAGTTGTAAGTTTTGCACTTGGAAGAGGCAGCCCAGACTACTTTCTTATTGCTAATAGGGAATCTAACACCTGCCTTCCTCAGCAGCTCCCAAAGCACATCACAAAGGCAGGCAGTGCCACTCCATATCTTTTAGAGGTGGAGAGTCTGTACCCCTGAGAGCAGGACTGCCCTGAGAGGGGACAAGGGCAGGCATGGGCCAGCATAGGCATTACTTCTTTTTGTGCTCTAAAAAGAGCTGAGGATTTAGGATGGATGAAGTTTAAGAGTTGAGGTTTGGGATGCTGGGAAGAGGTCCCCCCTCACCCAGGCACCTGGAGATGCTGCTGAACTGTGCCTAAGACTCTGCTGCAGTGGCCAGCCCCTGAAGGGGCTCCCATGGGAGTGTATCAGAAAGAGTATCACTAATGAAAGATTATATTTACTGTAGGAAGTTACTGAGTGTAGGAATATTACACAGACCTTCAGGGAAGATGGGGGAAACAGCCTAAGTGTGGCACAGAGAAGGGAGGGCTTTGCCCCCTCTTCATCAGACTTTGTTTTCCCTGTTAAGAATATTTTCATTGAAGAGGAAATGTGTTTTGAGTTGCTTTTTTAAGGCAGCCTCCCATACACACAGTCCCTTCCCCACTGCCAACGGCAGGGACACCTTCCACAGTCCTCCTGTGAAGGCTTGGCTGGGGTCTGGATGCTCCACACAGCAGCTGGTGCAAGCTCCGTGCTTCCCTGCTAATGTGCTCTCTTGCTGCTCAGAATTCAGCCATACTTATATAAACAGCAATAAAACCATGTACTTAACCAATAAAACAGGCATAGGAGCTCTGACACCCAGACATCAGAGCTGAGATAATGGCTCTCTTGGAATCTAACCCTCTGCGTAGGCTGAGCCATTATGATTTCTAACTCCACAGTTATTATCCTCCTTTATCCCACCTGCCATCCCGCTGCCCTCCGTAGTGTGTGCTATGTCCTACAGCATCTTCCAGTCCGTGATTAGTGCCCCCAAGCCCCCAGCACCAATCCCCCTGCATGCTGCATGGTTGGGGCAATGTGGGGGCTTGCTGGCTCGTGGTGTTTGTCTGAGCATTGCTGTTCTCAGGTTTCACAGAGCAAGAGATGAACTGTGTCTGCATCCAGGCAAACCCTGTTCCTGCAGGGAAGGGCTTGGCACTGTGTGCACTGCTCATCACACACATTGTGCATCCTTATTAACAACACCCTTCTGCATTTTGGTAACCGACTTGCATTACTGGTTAGGGAGGAATGCTGGTGACAGGGAAACCTGTCTGCCTGCTGTAAAATGATGCATTTAGATCAGCTGTGTGCTGACTATCTGGCTCCACAAACCCATGAGCATTTTCAGAAATGAAGAGTTTGCTCTCAAGAAGTGGAAGAGCTCACAGTCTGCGATGAGCAAGTTGGAAATGCAAGTTCATGTAAATTACTCTGCTAAGAAGTGCAAACTTCTGAAGTTTTGAACTATGAATGATGCTTAATTTTAGACCAAATGTCTTTAAAAAAAGGAAGATTTTGTGGCACATGGGATATGGAGAAAGCTCAGGTACTAAATTTGATTTTTTTTTAATTTTTTTTTTAAGTTTTTATTTTTTGCCTCAGTCTTCACTAACAAGTGCTCCAGCTACACTGCCCAAATCACAGAACACAAAGGCAGAGATTAGGATTCTCCTAATCTACAGGGTGGATAAACCACCTGTTGTAGGAGAAGATGAGGTTCAAGAACATCTATGGAACCTGAAGATGTAATAGGTTCTGGGACCTGATGAGGTGCATCAGTGTCCTGAAGGAACTGGCAGATAAAGTATCTGACTACCATCAAATTTGAGAAGTCATGGCAGTCCAGTGAAGTTCCCATTGACTGGAAAAGAGGAAACATAACCCCCGTTTTTAGAGATGGAAATAAAGGAAAATTCAGAGAACTGAGGTTAGTCAGTTTTGCCTCTGTGCCCAGAAAGATCATGGAAACTATGCTAAGGCACATGGAAAATACAGAGGTGATTGGTGACAGCCAACATAGCTTCACTAAGGACAAATGGGTTTGACAAATTTGGCCAACCTTGTCTAGTGCAAGGTGTCCCTGCCCTTGGCAGTGGGGAAGGGACTGGATGGTCTTTACGGTCCCATCCAATCCNGTGCTCCAGCTACACTGCCCAAATCACAGAACACAAAGGCAGAGATTAGGATTCTCCTAATCTACAGGGTGGATAAACCACCTGTTGTAGGAGAAGATGAGGTTCAAGAACATCTATGGAACCTGAAGATGTAATAGCTTCTGGGACCTGATGAGGTGCATCAGTGTCCTGAAGGAACTGGCAGATAAAGTATCTGACTACCATCAAATTTGAGAAGTCATGGCAGTCCAGTGAAGTTCCCATTGACTGGAAAAGAGGAAACATAACCCCCATTTTTAGAGATGGAAATAAAGGAAAATTCAGAGAACTGAGGTTAGTCAGTTTTGCCTCTGTGCCCAGAAAGATCATGGAAACTATGCTAAGGCACATGGAAAATACAGAGGTGATTGGTGACAGCCAACATAGCTTCACTAAGGACAAATGGGTTTGACAAATTTGGCCAACCTTGTCTAGTGCAAGGTGTCCCTGCCCTTGGCAGTGGGGAAGGGACTGGATGGTCTTTACGGTCCCATCCAATCCCATCCATCCTGTGATTCTATGATTATTCTATCGTTTGGATTTTTTTCTAATACAGGCGGGAAGTGAAGTGTTGGGGACCATTTGGCTGGGAAGCTTTGTGTTGTGTTGGAGAACTCTGCTCCCAAGTCTCTGGTGCCAGAGGGCAGGACACAGCAGTACTGAGTGCACTCATGTGTGTGTTTAGTGCTACCAAGCACTTTCCAAATTTGCTGCTGTAAAAGCCAATGATCTTTCCCCGTGCTCTTGGTGGGGATGGTTTTGTCAGTGCTTGTTGGGAGAAGAAACAGCATTGTTCTGTGGGCTGTGCCAGGGCTGACAGAGCATAGTACACCTTACACAAGGCTGGCAGCACCTCTGGAGCCTTTCCTGAGGCTGAGAGTGTGAAAAAGCTTTGTGAGCCTCTGAACAGAAGGTTACTGAAGTTTTTGTGGCTGAAACACTTCGGCTTCACTGTCACTGCCAGCTGTTCTTGGGGTCTGTCTTTGGATACTGCTCTGAGATAGTGCCCTGCCAAAAAAAACAAGAATCATATCCCAAGGTTGCATCTGATCCATAGTCCTGGCACATCTATCCACCTATCTTCATGGGCCAAATGCTCTGCTCTTAGCCAGGTGGCATCCATGCAGACTGTCAGTCCTTTTTCTGGGTGGGTTGTTCTGGTGGACCTTGCTGGTGTGGCTGCGGTGCCCAGCTCAGGGTAAGCTCACTTCTCTGGTCACCTGAACTCTGTGTGTGTGTCCCCCAGATCTCTTTTCAGGGAGTAATGAAGCTCCTAGATACATTTTAAAATGCAAGACCACAGCCTGACATCTGTGGAAAGTTAGGCTTGGTGCAATAACCACTTTAAAGACTCTGATTTTAATTAACTGGAGAATAGCTTTTAACCTAGGTTGAAACTACAGGTAGATTTACATAGCAGTTGATCTGAAAGCTCCACTACCTCCCACAAAGAGAACAAAGAAACCTGTTTCTGCTTCATTTTATGTTGTAAGTGCTTCTAACAATGCAGCAATTCAGTGTTTCAGTACAATTTGCAGGGTCTACAGTAGGCTACTCCAGAGAAAACTTCCTCCTGGCATTTTCTCATGTCTCAAGTTCTGCTTAGAGGCCTAAGTACATTTTAGCAAAAGCTCTTTCCTTTGGCTTTCCATATTCATTTTTTTGTTTAAGACTTAAGTTGTTCCAGAATATACTGTTTTAATTTTTTTCTTCTTGTGGCATGAAAAAAAAGATATTAAACCCAGATTCAAATTCATGCATATGAGCAAAATAGCTTTTATTAATGCCTTTAGCTGTGATGAGTGAGAATTCCAAGCTGTCAGCTCTAACTGCAAGAAGAGTCCCAATGCTGTGCTCAGGTTTTATATTAAAAAAGGATGAGAAACTGCACTTCAACACGTCAGTGAAAAGCCCATGAAAGTGCTTCCTTCTCCTAGGGATTCACTTTAGAGTGGCTGCTGTTGGACAGCTGGGATTCCTGCTCACATATGCACGGATGTTTCCACTCCTGCTTCATCCTGCAGCCTTGTCAATAATGAGATTGCTCTATGCAGCTGGACAGAGTCTGAATCTGGCCCAGATTTGACCAGGGATGCAGGAAGACAGCACACTCACACCTTGCAGAAGCTGCTCTATCAGCTGCCAGAAATGCAGCATTTCTTTATCTTTAAAGTAAATCTGTGGTTGCCATGGTTTCAGGGAAGCTGAACTCATTGCTGTGTAGCTCAAGCAAGAATATAAGAGGTGAGAGGCTCCCTAGCCCTGCCATTGGGCCAATTTGGCCACTGGTTTCCAGGCCAGTATTGCCACCGGAACCACCTCCAGCTGCAGGGATGCAGGAGCAGCGTCCTCTGGCCCAGACCTCACAGGGTTTCCTCTGCTATAGGGATCTTTCCAAAATTGAACCCACCTCATATGGTTGCAACCCATGGGTATAGACCAGGTAATTTATGCCTTCAGAGAAATATGATAATTTGATTTAAGGAAGCTTTCCTGTGCCAACTCTCTGCCCACAAGTTTCAGCAGGATGTGTAAAATCTGTCCTCAAAGCCCAAAGATTTTCCCACTGCTGTGGGTTTAGTGTTATAATATCTTTTTTTTTCCCAGCTTGTTTAGCATTCCATACTGTCAATCAATACATCTTGCCACAGTAAAAAGAGTTTGACCTTGGTTTATCTTACACCCGCAGATGAAATTTTGTAGCTCTTAGAGGCATCAAAGGAACAGGCAGATATTATTAAAAATGCTATCACCTTTGGGTATCACTGAGGATTGTGAGGAGCAGCAGTGAATCCAGGAGGGTTTCAGAGGAGGTCGTCAGATAGGAAATGCCCTCGGAAGTGCTCCTGCCTTTGCTGCTGGCCAGCACTGTGCTGATCAATCACTTTTAAAGTTCAGTGAATCCATAATCTTAGTGGAAAATGTTGAGAAAGCAAATTTGCTCTGAAGAGAAGGCAGTGAGTGGGTTCTAAGGGTAGGACTTCCTCCCATTTTAAATAGGTGTTTGCTGGTGAAAACTGAGTTAATGTAGGGTCCAATGAGGGCCTCTATTTTTAATTCCCTTTGCCTTTTTTCCCTTTGAAGGATAAAAATTTCTTCAGTTTCTCACTGCTCTTACCTTTCAGTAGGAATTTTGGAAATACAGGATGGTTTCCTTCTCTTTACAGGAGGGACAGGCATAAAGTGAAGGCAGAAGAAGACCTTAGGTGGACAGGAGGGCTCTGCTCCTCCTTACCTTGTTGCCCTACCTAATTCATACTGGCCACAGCCATCAGCTTTGCAAGGGAACACCTGCACTTCAACTGGTATAATATTTTGAATGTGGGATTGACACAAACCAGAGCTGTAGTTGTGATAACTGATAAAAAAAGGGAGAATTTGCCCCTTTGCTATTTTCCTGTGAGTAAATGGCAACACTCCACACCCATTAAACTACTCAGGAAAAATAGGAGTTCACAGAAAGAAGTCAGTTCCTGCTACTACGAGGACCAGAGTCATCAAAATGCCTCCATTCCCAGTAGAGTCAGTCCAAGAGGAAAAAGTAGTCAGGGAGGAAAAAAATAATCCACTTCTAGGTTTTTTTCTTACCAAATTAAATGACCTGCACTGGGGAGTTTCTAACACTTCTAAATGGTTGACTGAAGCTCCAATTTATTTCCTGTCACACTCTCACATGCTCCAGTGTGATGAGGACTGCCCTGTGAGTGCTGAGCAGCCTCTCCTTGCCTGGAACCTGTGTCCCTGGTGCACCACACGTGCTCTGCCCATGTGAGCTGCTCTGGACCACACGTCCCTCACCTGGATCCAGAAGTCTTGTTCACCAAATATGCTGCTTGGCTTCACCCCCTGGGACATTTATGTAGCTTTTGAGCTTGCAACTGCTCAGGCCGTGGGTGCAGTCTTTGGTTTGTTTTGCTGCTGTTGTTTTTAAATGACTGCAGTGTTTGCAGAGTAAAGTTTGGGCTTGGGTAGAAGTGGCTTTCGTGGTGTCAGGGTCAGGCTCCTTTGCAGCTTGCACGGTAGCTCTGGCCAAAGGGAAGGCAGTCAGAATGCATCTGTATTACTGACAAAAGCCATTTCTGAAGCACTTAGTGATTTTAATAGCTTTCAGTTAATGTGAGCACATGAGGCTAAGCCAGGAAGAGCAGCCGAAAATGTGAAGCTTGGGAAAGCAGCCTAATGACAAGCCCCAGGGGGCAACTGAGGTTCTGCAAACCAACCACACTCTGACAAGTGCAGTGCTGAGGGACCATGCTAGCTGATGGAGACAGGCCTTGGGGGAAACAACTGCTAATGTGTGTGAAGAGAGGACCAACTTCCAGTGTGCTCCAGCCACACAGACCTGTTGCTGTTTCTTGGCTTGCTCAGATGGATCAGAAAATGACTGTCCCAGAATCTGGCAGGATGGCTTTGCCCATTGACTCTCCCATGCCTCACAGAGGTTTGTGGGTGTGTAAAATGCTGCATGGTGCGGCTGAATAATCCCAATTTTCTTGGACCTCCCACCCCAAATCTGGATAAAGCTTGTAGAGAGGATAGGTCTGGATAAACCCTGCTCCTGCACGATCCAGCCTTCATCCAAAACTTCGGTACTTCATGGCAGAAGCAAGGGAATGAGCCTGAAAGTCTCCATCAACTTTTCAAATGTGTCTGAGCCCTCAGATCTGAAGCTTTGCCAACACCAGACTCTCCAAAGCTGAAGAGTACATATTGGTAAAAGCAGAACCCCTCTCCTGCACTGCACAGAGCTGCAATGCTGAGAGTGAAACAGCACTTCATGGCATGCATAAAATTAGTGACATTGTGTTTTTGTTTCCTCCTTTGATTAGCAAAGCTTGTTGCAAGTGGTGTGTTTAAACAGATATTATGCAGGATGGCGATAACCAGTTCTAAGTCATTATACAAGCAGTTTAATTTGATGTTGCTCTATAAATAATCTAAGTCTATTTGCATGCATATTTTGTTGACAGGAAGATAAAAATCATAATTCCTACAAACAACATAACGATGTTATATCAGTGGCAAAAATAGAGGAAAATCTGCCTTTCAAAATGCAGTGGCTGAATCATTAAAAAGTAGAACTTCATCATCACATCCAGTCACATTTAAAAAAAAAAGTTACAGCTTCCTCTATAACCTCCATGGAAGTAGAGAAAGGACTCAACAATAAAAGTTGGAGACAGTATGTTTGGCTTCACAGCTGAAAATTCTGGCTGTTGTCAATGTTCTCTGGATCCCTCATTATGTTTTTATAGAGGGTGGTATGTCCCAGTACATCACTTAGATACACAAAGTAAATTTTATGGGGTTTGACTATTTGTAAGACTACCACATGCTTACAAAAGAAGAAAAGAAACAGTTTCATAGTTCAGTCAAGCGACACTTTAAAAATACTTTTCTCAGTTGTGAGTCCAAATGCAAATGTCCCAGTCCACTGCTGTGCCTTGTGAAGCTGAGGGTCATGTTGCCCCAGCACAGCTGCCAGCATTGGCAAAGTTCTACTGCCAGAGCATGCCCTGCTAGCACAGGAGGTGGGCAAGGCTCACAAGGAGTGGAAATAAGAGCCCAGCTTTCAAAGATGACAAAGAAAATATTTTATTTGGATGTATTTCAATACCTGGTTTGAAACATCTGCATCTTACAGCCTCTAAAAATTTTTTCCCTCTTGCTGCTGTACTGTGAGCAAAGCTTGGCAGATATAAAATTGTGCCAAATAGGATGAAATTAAGCTCTTCTGGAAGTGCTTTAAGTTTTAAGAACTGACAAGTATGCAGATCTTTGATACTGTTGCTCTGGGGCCTTGTGCAGGAGGCATCTTGTGCGACATGCACCAAGGAGTTAACCTTCCTGGACAGCAGGGTGCATATAAGTGCATTTTTTTCCCAGCCAAATAAGAAAAAAAGAATATTACTTTTCCTGAAATTTTTACTACATTTCACAAACTGGCTGCTCTGGATGTTCACCCCCTAGCAACTACAGGGAGACCTGGGCATTTCCTCCAGTCTTTCTCTGTGCATAAATGAGTTTTTCAAACTCACACAGTGTTTGCTGCCTTGCAGTGAAATTTTCTTGTCAAATTCCCCCACTGAAGCCTCTCACTTGGTGATGAGTGCAGGATCCCCAGGGCAGGACATGCTGGCATTGAGGGGTGACTTGAAACATTCATTAACTGTGTTTTGTGTGAAGGTATTTTCAGGCCTGGAAGGAAACCTGAGGTGAGGCTTAGCTGTGCCCAGCCATGATCACCTCTGGGGCACATAACCTGGCCAACACTGCAGTGATGAATTCTGTAGAAAACAGCAAATTCATCCTGCAGATCTACCTGCCAAAGCTCAAAAGCTTCATAAAGAAATGACAGCAAACAAAGTTATTTCTTTCTCATGTATGGTGAGGCAGAGATGCTGTCAGCAATACTTTAACGTGCTCTAATTTGTTAAGAGTTAAGTGTTGTTTGGAAAGAGGAAAGAGTATAGCCTTCTTTCATATTTTTGCTAACTCAGTTTCTTCTGAATGAAATGAAGTTTGCAGATGGTGCTGACAGTTTGGAAGAAGGACTCTGCTTTTACTGTTAGTCCATTAGGTCTATTTTTCAATATTTATTACTGCTTTAGACTTTGTATTAATTTAACGAACAATTTCATCTGTCTGCAATAAATAACTAAAATATTATATTTCTTTTCCAAAGCCACATTTGCCAAGTCACGGGTGTATTACCATTTTGTTGGGGCACAGAACTGGTAAAGAAAGTAATTGTATCTTTGGAGAATTGTATCTTTTGGAAATATCTTTGAAGAATTCATTTCACAGTGGGTGGTTCTTGATTATCCAAGTTGAATTTTTTAATAAAAGGTGTCCATTGTTGCAAATAAGCTGTAGTTTAGCAGGTACTATTAACCCAGACATTAATCACACGACCATTTTAGAGGCAGCACTTTTCAGATTTTAAATCTTAGTTTCAAGGCAATAAGAAAGTGAGGGGTCTCTCATCAGCTCCCAAAAGACAAACCTAAAAGTTATCTTTTTGACTTGGACAGAACTTGACTTGTTTTGGTGTCATCTTGAACAGATGAATGTTTTTCCAGTCTCACACAGCTTCAGCTTTTTGTTGTTTTTAAAATAAAAAGTATCAAAGCAGAATAGGTTCCTAATAAATAACAAAAGGAATTGAGAATGAACAGCACGGAAGTTCAGCCCTGCTCCAGAGAGTTGCCTAAGCAAGGAAGCTACACACAACACCAGGAGGTGAATTTTTAGCCTGCTTGTAGCTTTTGCAAGGAAAGGAATGATCTTAGAGATGTAAAATTGCTAAGAGTTAATTCAACTGAAAGTTTGTGTCCCAGTGAATTTATTGCTAGTCTTCCATAAGGAAAAAACCAGCTGCCCATGTTAGAGGTACCTGGTGCCTCTGTTTGTGCAGCACTCAGTGTGGCAGCAGGTGGGACTGACTGATGGCACCATGGTCCATGTGGGACACTCTACCTTACATTTATTAAACTGGATTTTTCCAAAGAGCAGCACACACAGATCTGGCAGCAGGTCTGGGTAGGCTTTATGCCTTCCTGGATCGAGGATATTCTCCCAGGCTGGTAAACAATGACACTTTCTCTGTGCTTAGCTGAACACGTCTGGGCATAGAGCTATTAAGCAAATGCCTTTTGATTCAGGATGGGGAATGGTAAGTAGCTTTCTCTGGGTTTACCAAACAGCATGCTATGTAACACCAATAATAAATTTATCAGCAGTCAGTATGCATTTATTGCATATCAGGACTTCAACTAAATTGGTCCCAAATCTGTAATAAAATATGAAAAGCAAACAGATGAGAATAGAAAAAGTTCTAGTATGAGGCTCCTGTTCCCACAGGCAAAAAGATGGGAGATGTGAGGAACTATTCATTGCTGCTCCCATCCA
Organism: Neodrepanis coruscans; assembly: GCA_013400695.1. Lineage (NCBI taxonomy): Eukaryota > Metazoa > Chordata > Aves > Passeriformes > Philepittidae > Neodrepanis > Neodrepanis coruscans. The sequence goes on along the minus strand of VYZS01071821.1, from coordinate 165,962 downwards.
CATGGGAATATTTCACTGACCCACAGGGTCCAGAAAGGTGTCTAATTGACTCTGATTTTTTAGCAAATGAATAATTGATGGGTTGTTCATAACTGACATTCTCATGGTTGGCTGGAGTGCCAGTGAAGTCTGTCTGAAGTGGTGGTTGGAGGTACTGGAGGGCTCTGGTCCCTTCACACAGGAGATGTGGTAGAAGAGTAGAAATGCATGTGGCCTCCCTGGGGGTGCCTGAGACACATCATGAAGGGTGGCTTCTTGGGCCATTTCCACTGTTCTGGTAAGACTTTTTTCACAGCCAGAACAGAATCCTGACAAGCACAGGCTGTCCACCTCCTGTGTGCTGACCTTCCTGCCCTGTGGCATTCCCTAGCTGGAAAGTGTTTGCTTTGTTACACTTTTTCACTTCCATCACCAGCGTTTTTGACTTTCTTTCCTGCTTTTCCAGCTGCTTATAATTTGTTGCTTTTCAGATTGCTTTGTTACTGCCATTTCTTTTCTGTGGTACACAAAATTCTCTCTTATTGTTTGTGTTTGCCTTTCTATCTGCAGCATTATTGTGTTTGAAAGGACTGTTGCGAAATTCTGCAGTTTTCATGGATTAGATGAAGCGATGGGAAAGCAAACAGATCCAGGCATCTCAGAGCAATTGCCTGGATTGCAGCATTGCTTGGGCTTTCCAGTTCACTATGTGCTGGACATTAAGATAGTCCAGTTCCCTTGGAGATGGTTTGGGAGGTTTGGGGCTGGGTTTGGGGATTTGCTGCCTTTACAGGAGATTCTTCGAGTGTCTTCCAACAGGCACATTGGACCTGTCTCCCTTCCAGTCTCTTGCTTGGCTGCTGAATTGGATGGTTCCTTCCTGGTCCTCTCTGCTCAGCCAAGAGGATCAGGGACATGGCAAATGGAAATCAATTTGGCTGGGGAATGAGTGCCAAAGAGCCTTTCCAAAGGAAGCAGAATTGCACACACAGACCCACATTTTCCTGTCCAGGCCTCCAGCAAGCAGAACTGTGTCACGTACAGAATATGAAGATTTAGGAACCTCCAGGTTCCTAGAAATATGCAGGTGTAGGATAAAGTAAGTATGGATGTCAAGAACTCAGGAAGCAGCCAAAAAACAAAGGCAAAGGTAGAAATAAAATTTAGAAATTTGAGGTGAGGTAGAGAATCTCTGCACAAGCACAGTGTGGGAAGGATTTGTCCCACCTTTAAAAATGGAAGAGTGACATATGGAGACATTGCTTCTGTATAGCATTCTTCATCTGAAAATGCAGTCCAGAGAGGCTTTTATGTGCTTTAACCCCCTCTCCAAAATTTCTGATGATTCTAATAGCTGGTCCACATCGTAACTTCCTGAAAAACTCAGATTATCAGTGCAAATCAAGTTGGCTCAAGTTATTCGTGTGAGATGTAGAATTTTCTATTCAGAAAGTAGAATTTCACATCAGAGAGAACTGCAGCTTCAAATCTGGCATGCAGACAGGCAAGTGACTGCTTTGCTGAAGAACTAGATTCTGTGAAATAATATTCATCTGCTTTAATTTTCATGCAGCTGGGTTAAGCCTTGCCTCATTATGTTACCATTAGGTGCATTAATATTTTTTGACAAAACTACATTAAAATTGTAGATTGATCTTGGAGTGCGGTGGAGACCATGCTGGCTTTCTAGAGTGCCTGAAAATGTTTTGTGTTTTGATGTGAAAGAAGATGAAAGGAGTGAAAGTCTATTAGACAGATATCCTGTGTGGTACTGTGACATTCGGCTTATCATGTTTTCATAGAAGGATTTGACATGGTGTGATGGAAGGAATCCA